>OU342738.1:336161678-336411678 GCA_910589765.1 Avena atlantica | reverse complement strand
ATGAACAACATAGTTAACCCTGTGCAACAACATGAGAAATATGGTGCGTGTCTCACTATTAATTTCTACCATTTGTCCGTTTTATACTTGTGTGAATTTTGATTGGTCAATGTTAGACACGTTGCACGTGCACATTTACTAGTAACATAAAAGTCACACTTTTCTTGATGTCAAATTTATACAGGAAAGCTAATAAGGGAAAATATCTTGGATGGTTGTGCATTTTGTAGGAGAAGATCGATGGTTGTGCATTGCTTATGCTTTTTGCCCTGTTCAGCTGTTTGTCTCATGCTCTCGGCTAAGTAGGTTAAGCATGCTCTTGCTTATCTCTTCTCTTCGTCAAGTAGGTCGACTCATGCAGTCATACTCTTAGTAAGTAGGTTAATTATGCCGTACCTGACTAGTTGTAAAGTGAGCTAGCCCCGACGGTTTTGTAAAATCTAATCAAGGTCTATATATCTCATTGTGAGCATGCTTTTGTTACCTCCAAATTTGAAAATAAATATATAAAAATGAACATGATGAAAAAATGTGATTTGGAAACCAGCAGGATACTCATGAGGAACAGTCCTAAGATCGATATATATATATATCTATACTTTCGATTCCGCCTCACATAGTTTTTGTGAGAGTCCACACAAATTACATGAGACGAAAACAAGAGAAACATAGCTCTATGTGATGTTCTCACCTACTATATATAGATAAATATCCATGTAAAATCAGTTGCTCATGTGTACAGCATCATCCTAGTTCCGAAACCATATCTAGTATTAACGTTCTTTGTTTTGTATAGTTATTTAAGATTTTGGAGGAAATCAAAGCGATGCTGTTTGTATTTGTCACGTCCTTAATGGCGACCGCAATTTAACCCGGTTCACGTGCAACCGTACTGTGCCGCTTCAGCTGAAAATTCGATGTTTCAGTGAGTGTTTCTCTCATCTCATCTCTTTCTTATAGCTGGGAATTGCTTCACTAAGTTTCTGATATATTCTCATCTTTTGCAGCGGATCCGGTCCCAAATCTTCCCGTGGACTCCCAAAGATCGTAGGGCCTCGATCGATACAAGAACGAACGGCAGAAATGGCAAGAGCGTGTGATTGGAGCCGGCCGGAAATCTATGAAGGTCCAAGGCTTGTGCAATTGAGCAGTAAGGAGAGAATGGCAGTTAAACAGCAGTTGACCTTCCTCGCTTGCTGCCTGCTATTGACTGCAGGAGCGCCGCCGCCGCCGCCGCCTCCAGCTAATTGCTTAGTGCCTTTGCTGGGAGTGGCGTCATGCCTACTGTATCTGACTGACCAGACCTCGGCGCCGCCGGACAGCTGCTGTCGGGGGTACCAGGGACTTCTCAACGGCAGCGATGCCGTTTGCATTTGTCACGCCATTAATGGCGACCAGAATTTTACCCAGTTCACCGGCGGCAGAAGTATCAGCCAGATCCGGATGGCACTCTTTCCGATCACCTGCAACCATACCCTGCCGCTTCAGCTGCTTATCAGATGCTTCGGTAAGCTTTTCTTTCATATCATCCTTCTTTTAGCTGGAAAAATTGGTGCTTCCTCGTTCATATCATCATTCTGCATTTCCCCCTAGACGTCATTCCATATTTCCTTTGCAGGTACAGCGGCTTAACTCTTATTAAGGGGCACCTAAAGCTGAAGCCGGTCCGGCATCTATTTGCAAGAACTGGCATGATTACGAAGAAGGCTGCGCACCTTTATTTTGTCTGACCAAGGGTTGTGGGATGATTTAATCTCATTGTTCCTTATATATGAATTTGTGCTTCTGTTGTTTCTAGAAAGCTTTTGGATTTCAGCTCCCATGATTCTATTTTAAATTATTTATTTGAAGATGTATTATCAACAGAACGTGCTCTTTTGCTTTGTGTTCGTTTTTTTTTGCTTCTCAGAGGTTGTCTTTACAGAAGAATGCTTTATATTCTTCCAATAAAAATGCTTTCTTTCAAACTCCAAGACCACCTGTGCATACGGAGTCTAATTAAGTTGAGTAGTCCTCTTGGTTTGTGCTGCAGATCAGACATAATTTGATTAGTGTTGCATGGGCCTGTGCGTTCTAAATTTAGTAGTGATCCATCAAATATAATACTCTTTTCGTCTCAAAATAGATGTCTTAAATTTGTTAAAATTTGAATGAATCTAAACATTATTTAGAAGTATATGGATTCATCCAAATTTTTAAAAACCCGAGACATCTATTTTAAGACGGAGGGAGTATGATTAGTCCGCTTGTTTAAAGGCTGTTTCTATGTCCTTCAGATATTTGGAATCAACAACCATCATCCCGGCATCACTTCAATTGTTACGACTAACTTTTTGATCCCCAGTTCATTTGCTCCAAATGCTAAGCATGCTTCTGATGGTGTATTTGACTGAAGAAATTTCTGTGAGTTATGATGCATTGTATGGTAGCTTCGGTTGCTCAAAGGACTTGCTTCAAGAATCCTTCGCCGAGGATTCTAGAGGGTCATCATGCCTAACCATCAACTAAATTCAGGATAATTGCTGCTAGCTCTCTTGCAGGCATTAACATAAACAGGTAAGGGGCACAAACCGGAGATTTCAATCTGGAAGCTAGAGAGCAAGAGGGGGGGGGGGGGGGGGGGGGGGGGGGAGGGGGGGGGGGGGGGGGGGAGGCACTAACTGGATTGAAGCTCCTACGAACCTTTGTGCTGTTAGCTGTTGTACAGTCCTATGGGCCAGTCGATGCCACCACTCGCACCTTGCTGACTGAGAGGCCGTTGGGCCGGCTGCGGTGACGGGCTCAAGCTCACAGGCACACGGAGGAGAGCTCCTACCTCACCGACTGGGAGGAGGGAATAGGGCTGGTTTCTCCTCGCCAAAGCCAGCTTCCACCCAGGGCCGCACTGGGTTATCATAGGCCCCTCGGCGAAGTCATTGAATGGGCCCAACAGAGAAAAAATGGTAATTTACATGGATAAAATCATTGTAAAGCCATCAACACCGACAATTTTCTACTCTTTTTCTCTTATTTCTTTTTGCGCAACATGATAATCAGCTATAGGTGTTGTGAAATAAATAAATCAGTCGCTAGATTAAAGATTGAGAACACAAAAAATGTAGATCCAGGCAGCCAAGGATAATAGAAACTTTTTTGAATGTTAATAGGAGAGCTGCTAAATTCATCTATTTCTATTATATACTAAAAGCAATATAAGGGTGTTTTTCGAGGCACCTGGTTGATCCACATCATCTAAATTATTTGGATCGTTGGATCTAAAATATATGGTTAGGATTTAACAAAAGATTAGTAGTTAAGGTAACCATAATCATGTTTGACACGATCATTATGGTTTAACGTTTCGGACCTGGACATCTGTTCAGCGTTCACGTTTATGACTTCTTGCCCTAGCTTGCGCAAGGACGTCGCAACCTGCCCACATAGCGAGGCGCCGGCCGTTTGCGCCATGAAAACTTTAGTCTCTTCTTTATAACGACCGATTAGATCTTGGAACGGATCGAGCACTACAGCAAGCTGACCACACGCACAGTATTGATCGTGTTCCGTGAGCAGCAGATCAGCCAAGATTGAGAGTACCACATGAACCGGACACACAGATCCATCACAGCAGCTTATTAGGGCGTGCTCTGAGTCCATGCATCGGTTAATTGATCGCTGTTGTTGCTAATAATCATCAGGACTTTCATATTATCATCTGCTCATGCGTGGAATTTTTCATGTAGCTAGATCAGTTTGCTGCTTTGTCTTATTGAATCATTGGCTGACGCAGGAATCAAATCTCTCGAGGAGGTGAAACAGTCGGCGCTTCGTCAGTCCGATTATGTTTTGATACTGCAAGGAGGCGAATTAAGGTACCTAACTCATTATTTTGGCACTAAAGTTTATGTAGAGCAGTTCAAAAACAACTGTTGCTTTGTCATTGCTCCCCGGCTGCAAGTTTCTCTCCACATCAGAAACTCTAGAGTCTACAACAAACTAGGCAATGTCTCGCGGCGTTACGCCGTGCCCGTGATGGGACAATGTCGGCGAATAATCGGTTTATAGTACTATTGGACATTATACCATGTATGTATATATTGAGTGTAATATTGTTGTCCAATGTTACTGCAGAAGTTAACAGGCAACAACAGTGTTTTGTTAACTATATATTAAGGCATGAAGGATTAGAGGTGTAAGAAGTGTGGAAGAATAAAGAAGTATGAAAAAACTAAATTACCCGTGGCGACTAAAGGCCGGCAAATTATTTTTTTACATTACTTACCCTTAAAAATTATTTTTTTACATTACTTACCCTTAAAAAATTACTGGAATATAGTTATCGCGTGGAAATTACGGGTGGGAAAGATTGTCAAAAAATTATTGCCGAAAAGTATGGAAGAAAAAGGTAAAAAGGAGCTAAAAAGTATTGTCCTACACGTAGGCCAGCTACCGTTGAAAAATGATGGTCGAAACTTGCGTAGAAGAACTACCATCAAGTAGTTAAAAAAGATATAAAAAATAATATCAACGTAATGGCAGGATAATTACCATGAGGAAATTAAGGGTGAAAAGTTATGCCAGGAAATTTACCATCAAGTAGTTAACAAATGAGCAAAATAATACTACGGGGCGTAGGCTATCTATTGTTGGGAAGTTACTATCGATAAGGTGCGTCAAAAATTACCGTAGAATAACTATCACCGAAAAGTTGTGTCGAAACTGCTACCAACAAATTACAGCCAGGGAAAAACTACAGCCAGAAAGATGTATAGAAAAATTACCATTGAGCAAAAAGAGAATAAAAAAAACATCGTACTAACTATCACTAAAAAATTGTGTCGAAACTGCTATCAAAAAATTACAGCCAGAAAGACATATAGGAAAATTACCAACCAGATGTGAAAATAGAATAGAAAAACACAGCATAGTGCGATGACGTGACAGTTGGCTATTGGAAGAAACTGTCCATCTACAGTACATAGAGCGTGGAGCACGGGTGAGGCTCTAATCCTTCACGCCTTAATATATATAATTATAATTATAATTATATATATGAACCAAACAAAGAAAGCACATAGTTTTCTGCTGCTATATCATTAGTTTTGACCACCCTACATATAACTTAAACTTGGTGAATTAGCACACAACATCATCTAGGAATTTTGTGTTGGAGCGAGGTTAGATACTTCCAAAAATCCACTATATAATGGTTACATTGCCTTGCCTATTTATACACAATAGGTTGATACTGTTTAGAAAACTTTGGAAGGGAACCATGATATCTTTGATTGAAATAAACAACGTAAATCTAGAGTCAATAAATGTAGTCACCATGTTTTGAGGAAGCCTTGCGACCAGTGGCCAATATTTATGCTGGCATTCCACAACCCATACGTTGTTTGCTGGGCACTAATATATTTTGCGTCGTTATGGGCCATGAAGCAACATGTACACTAGAAGGAAGATTATCAGCTGAACTAACCAATCAAAACAATTTTTTACTCATTTTTGCTTCTAATTACTTTACTAATTTCTAATATTGTTTTTTTAAGGACTAATTTCTAATATTGTAGCATATTAATGTGAAATATAATATCTGATATTTCATTGAAATTATGTATTGAGCCAAAACCAACAAAACACGGATATGTGAGAGGAGCAAATGTCAGGTATAATCTTCTAAAATGTAAATAGTAAGGGAAAATCTTACATCAGCTATTATATAGAGAGTGTCCCTACAAAACATTAACTCTCAATGGATACATGACCTGACCCCATGTATCCTTTGCCTAATCATATAGAATCTAAACAATATTTCGAGGCACCAATGCGGGCATCATCGCAGTAGTATGCGAGAAAAATCGCTGAAATTGAAGGTTTGAAGTTGAACAAGTGACTAGCCAGATCATTGTTAGAAATATTTAGTAGGGATATTTAGTGACCGAACTATAGCTATCTTAGATGATTTAGCATCTAACAATTGCTCCAAACCTTCATGCATATCCAATTTCCTGTATATTAGATCACTTAACAAATTTGCAGACCAAACGGTGTGATCAAATAAGCAGGTTGTTTTCATGATAAATCAACGATGAGGTTCCATCTTAATACATGGTATTTTTACTCTAATAAATTTACAAACTATATTTCAGTGCTTATCTATTTATTAGAATTTATATATATATATATATATATATATATATATATATATATATATGTATTAATACTGTTAGAAATATTAGGAACATTATACTACAACCTACTCCTTTTCAAAGTAAAGTTTCTTTGAGCCAACCATTTGGAAAATATACTATGAATCATGAGGTCCTAGGTTTTACCAACACCGTAATTTTTATCTAAAAGTTGCATAGAAAATTCTAACAACATGCTATCCATGTAGTCCTCAAAGCAGTTTTATGACGAGCTCAAGACATCGCTTGGCCACATTAAGACGGTTACAGTGTCTCACGCATCAGATACATGTTTCCCTAGGTGATGTTGTCATATTACCTAACATGATAATTATATGAGAGAGAGCATTAATGACTTTATTTAGAGGGTCATCATGACATTTGTATAAAAAAATATCAAAATAATACTAGCGGTGTTTCAAGGAGGACAGATCTAGAAGGCCTGTAATCAAACTTCTTTAACGATAATCACGTGTAAACAAATTGTTTTAATGGACAATACACTTGTAGGATGATATAGTGTTTTTTAAAATGAGATGATAACATGTTCCCTAAATTAAAGGTGATTAATTTTATCACAAAGGATTTAATTTGCATAATATTCTTTAATATTTGTTTAGCATAATAATATTTGTAGTGGATTTAACCTTACAATTTTATATCACTATTATATGGGTACCTATGAATTTAAGATTTAGTTCCTAAACACATTCAATATAGTGATGATGTTGCCCTCGCAAATGCGAGGGCCACTGTGCTAGTTGATTAGAAAAGTAAGTTATCACAAAAGGCTTGGGTTGAAAAACCGTAGAAAAAGTCCTAGACCACCCGAAAAAAAGAAAGAGAAAAGAAAACAAAATTGAGTGACCATGAAGGCCTCAGCCTGGGTGGAACGAGATTTTAGCCCCTGCTACATTTCACATGGCCGCCTCGTCGCGAATGCGTACAGCAAGGTCCTTCACCGAGAGCTCTTTATGTTGGAAAACTCTTCTATTTCTCTCTTGCCAGATCTCCCAAGAGGCTAGAAGGATTAGAGATTGGGCCTCCTTACTGTAGTCTTTGGGTGTATTAAATCTGTAGGTTTGTACCCGCTGCGAGATCGAGTCAAAACCATGCCACTCTGACGGCTCAAGGGATGATAGTTTTGCCATGACGCTTGCCCAAACGTCTCTAGAGAATCGCCTTTGTACTACTAGATTGTGCACTGATGCCCAACCTTGAACGCGTCTCTAGAGAGTTTTAGAGATAGACGAACAAAAAACAAAGTATAATACTTTGCTCAGCTTTTCTTCATTTTCATTTTTTTTCACAAAGTTGGTATGAACGCGCCCGTACCAGCACTCATTAACCTTACAGTATATTTTTAGTGTTTCGGTGGTATGTTGGATGGAGTTGGTACAGGAGGTTCGTACGGGGGGACGCATTTGTACTAGAGCTTGTTAAAACACTCTGAAACTTTCTTATTTTTTCCGTCACGAAGAAGGGTTTGTACATGCGGGTGGTATGGAAAATTTGTACGTACTAGCACTCATTAAACCTGCTGGAACCTCCGAGACAATTTATTTTCTTCCAAAATTCTCCAAAGGACCTGAAACATTAGTACAACATCCAAACCAAACATATATGTTGTTAGAAACCCTATTCAGTACCCAGGATGCAGAATTGCTATTCTGCACCCAACATATTTTTATGTTGTTAGATTAAAAAAATTATGTTTTGTATATGAATAATAATGTTCATATATTTATCGTAACCAAAAATTTCAACACAAAAATAAAGTTTATGAGTCATTATAGTGTAAAAACACCAACAAAATATGTATTTTACATCGTAATTTTATATGGCAAGAAAATAAAAAAATTATGTCATTTCTAAATTTTATTATGTTTTTCTTAACTTACAGAGTAAGAAAAAAATTACGTGACGTAAAAATAATATACAGTTCTAAAGATAGAGAGTGGATGATATATATATATATATATATATATATATATATATATATATATATATATATATATATAATTTTAGAAAAGCTTAAACACAACAAATAAATTCTACCTTTTGAAAACTATCCCAAATCAACTCTAGTAACAAAACATGCAAAGATACAAAGCGCCAATGCAACATGAAAAACAAAGACAAAAATCTAAGAAAGACACCTACAAACTTCTGGGTTGTCTTCCAAGAAGAGCTCAACTTAAAGGCATAGAGCTAGGCTACAAACAACATCTAATCAGGGACAAACCCTCTTGTGGTGCATCATCATATAAATAAATAGGTATTTGCCTTTAAGCGAGAATTGCTGCACCAGGTGTTGTGAGCATGTACTCTCATTTTTCTTCCAAGAGAGTGTTAGAGATTTATGATCAATATTTGAATCTTTACCTTGGCAACCATCGTGAGAGTATAGTTTATAATATTGTTCTGGAGCTAGTAGTTTGCCTTGTGGCAAGACTTTCGTGCACCTCATTAGTAAACAAAGGCATAGCAAACAGATATAGAAGGAATACAAGGTTCTATACTTTGTCTCATCATTATCAGTATTCCCAAAAATAGTATTTAGACAAACACTATCAAAGTTTTCTTCAAGGAAATCATCAAAAATTCTAGAATCATATAGGTCCTCATCATCACTAGAGTCATATGCATCATAAGGCATAGAATAAGGAAGTTGGATATGGTCATATTTATACCATTCTCCTTCATCATCATCTTCTTGGTCTTTCTTAATGGGTTCTTGATATCTTCCATTCATAAGGGCAACCCACCCTAATCCAGCCTCATACTCCCCGCATGTATACTTCTTATTAGATTCAGTTAATTCATGATTCTCTTTACCTATTTGTTGGGAGCTTGTCGTGGTTATGCGATTTTCAACACGAGGCTTCTTTGTTTTAGGCTTCTTGGTTTTACCCTTCTTTTCTGCCTCAATGGTACAACAAGTGGAAGATATGGGCAGTATAGGGTTGTTCTCCATTGTTAGTAGTAGCAGTTTTGATATGATGAAAATGGTTAGGTATGAAAGGGATTTCTTTATAAAAAACATTTCTAAATATGGTGTCACCATAAGGAATTTATCCTCTACTATTTTCATCTTTGAAAAACTCATTGACCAAACTCTCTAGATCAGTAGGGAGAGGTTTTTCCTTATGCACGATATCAACATGCCATTGATGAAAATTATTCTGCATTATGTTCAAAAGATGCCAAGCTTCATCCACAGTTTTGTCATCGAAAGAACCATGAGAATTCATATCTAACTTAGCTTTAGAAGAAGGATTTAAGCCCTCATAAAATATTTTCAACAATAATCAATCATCTAAATTATGAGGTGGACAATCGCACAACAATTTTAAGAACCTATTGTAGGATGGTATTAATTCTTAATTGTTGCTTTGCTTGAAAGTCATGATACCAAATCTACACTCATAATTTTTTTTGATGAATAGTAATCAAGAAAAGCATTTCAAGTACCTTGCCACAATGTGAAATCTCCTATAGGTTCTGAGTACAACCATTCTTTAGCTTTTTGTTTCAATGAGAATAGGAATAATATTAATTTCAGCTCATCATCTGTCCAAATGGCCAATATCACCATAGAACACAATGCAGTGAAGTTCTCAAGATGGTTGTATCGATTATTCTCTGGATCTCTTGCAAAATCATATCTCTCAATGATCTTTATTAGTCCATAATTAATTTCGTAACTCTCCAATATGACAGCGGGATGAGTAATAGGTGAACATGAATAATCATTATTCAAAGTATAATACTCCCCAATATGCCATAGTTCCAATCTTTTTGTATTTTTTATTATAAAAATAACAAGACTAGCAATAAAGATTAACTGATTTTTTATTCTTTTCAGATAAATAAAAGCAGTAAGATAATAGCAACAAACGTAAATAAACTATGTACGAGTGATAATGTAATAACCAAATGTTTTTGCTCCCTGACAACAACGCCAATCTGATGACTCGGTTCCTGCACCAATAACAGGGTGTAGTGCTTGTAGGAACATATATTTATTAGAAATTTTGTCCCACGAAGTATTTGCCAAATGGAAATAACATAAAGGCGCCCCCAAACCATGGTTTGGAAATATCCTATTCTATAAGTTACTAGAATAACGATATTTGAGAAAGTTTTAAAGTAATTAGTAACAAAGAACTAAACAATAACAAAGGAAACTAAAACTGAAAGTAAACAAGTTGGATTGTAGAAGTATAACTGACTAGAGTAAAGGCGGTATCTAGGCTTTCAGTATCACTAGTACTAGAGGGGCAACTATGTATCCCTTTATTGAAATTACACAAGATACATCTTTAGATAAATAAAAGATCCCCAATGATTCTGAGTTGTCACACGTGTGTACTACTCGCACAAGTCAATAATATACAAATAGGGCCTCGCGTCATTGTCACTCGTGCAAGTCAATAATACTCTCTGTATCAAAGGATCGCATGAACTCATTTATCTCCTTCTTGTCACTAGAAGAAAGAGTAATATAATAGATAAAGACACAAAGTCTAGGGTTGCATACTATATCATACCAAAGCCTAGAACCAGATCAATTGCTCAAACATAGATGAATAATAACACAAAGAATAATCCATTGAGATCATCATCTCGTTCAATCTTAGAAATACTAAATACAAGAGGGAGGGAGATGGAGATGGTGATGAAGCCGGCGGTGGTGCGTACTAGTGGTGATGGACCCCTTCTCCTCCTCTTCTTTCTTGGATGGTGTGGAGGTGTTGATGGGGATCTAGATATTGATGGAGTTATGGCGGCTATGGAGGCGACACAATGGCAGGACTTCGCTGTGGATGTCTATGGAGAGGAGGCCTAGGAGAACTCCCCCCAAGAGTCCCCAATATGTTTCTTATGACCTAAAGAAGGTCTAGAAACAAACGGGAGGCAAAACGGTGAAGCAATGCATCAGTTTTAGTGATTTCCGTCACCTAGAACCCGCGGTACAGGCGGGAGGTATGGCTAGCCGCGCCCGTATAGGCGGTCATTAACTCGCCATATTCTTTTCATATTTTGGCCGCTATTTCTTCAGACGAACTCCGATTTAGGTATTCTTCGGATCGTTGGACTCTTATGGACGAGGGATACAACACCATGGTCTTGGATCTTTATTTTGGGTTGATGAAAAAATATCGCTTCCCCCCTCAATGGCTAAGTCTGGTGTCTGTGGCCCTTCCATATTGCCCCTTCCTTTGCTCATTTTTCTTGATTTATTCATAATCATCCATAACACCTACACATTGGTCAAAGACAAGAAAACATGATAAAATCCTAATAAAAACTAATATTTATGCAATGCTCATTTAGAAATAAATAAAGCAGTAATCATGCATAATAGGCATAGTTGCGGCTAGATATAGCGTGAGATGAGGGTCAATATGAATATTTTGTATGCTTAAATCTCATCACCTATCAAATTCTGGGATGAAGCTTTTCTTACAGCTACATACCTTATCAATTTACTCCCCACTAAAGTGCTTGATCACATGGATCCTATATAAAAACTCCTCAATGCCCAACCAAATTATGAGTCACTTCGTGAATTTGGGTGTGCATGTTGGCACAATCTTCGTCCATATAATCAACACAAACTGCTTTCCGTTCTAATCAATGCGGTTTATTAGGGTATAGCCCTCTTTATAAAGGTGTCAAATTCCTTGATGTGTCTAGTGGATGTGTTTATATATCACAAAATGCCGTGTTTGATAAGAGTTTGTTTCTGTTTACCACACTTAATCCTAATGTCGGTACACATCTTCGTCTAGAAATTCCTCCTTTACCATTATCATCATCTATACCAAATTATGAGGGGATACATGCTACTGACCACATGTTAGTTGTACATGCTGCTACTAACGCTCCACATGTGCTAGAGGAAATAATCGATAAAATCAGTGAAGAAAAAAGTACAAGTTCTACATCAAATAGTTAGAATAATTACTCCTTGGGTATAGACTTGGGTGACCAAGCAATTCTGCACACAACGATTCTCAAGCAGATATTCCTGTCGAGGAATCAACCTCGGATCGGATGCCAAGATCTTCCTTGGGAAAGACTTCCACCACATCTGCCAAACATGGCGCTAACGTGTCCTCTTCACGGACCCAACCGGTGTCGACACAATTGGCGCTGGACCCGCCCACGCGTGCGCACGTTTCTAGCGTCACCACATCACCTAGTGGGACTCCTCCCGGTTCCCGCGGTCCCCACCTTCTGGATTTTCTATGTCAGCCCGCTCTCCCGATAGACACACCGCCACACAGGATCCGCTATGAAAGACCAGTCCAGAGGAGAAGAATATGTGTTAGATTCTCCTGTTTCCTCAGGAACCTATGCGCCACAAAATCTTATACCGCCTCCTATTGCAGAACCTCGAACACGCCTTCAAAAAGGTATTCACGATCTGAAAATTTATATCGATGGCACTGTTTGCTATGGTATGCTTACTTCTACAGGTGAACCAAGAAATCTTCCTGATGCTCTTGGTGATAAAAATTGGCGTCATTATATCCACTCAGGCATAACAACTCGTGGCATCGTGTGAGTGCAAATTGCTATGTTGAATTAAGAAAAATTCAAATGGCACATTTGACATGTATAAGGCTCATGTTGCAAAGGATTCAAGCAAAGGTATGGCATTGGCTATAAAGATATCTTTAGTCATGTTATCAAAACAGCTACTATCCGGCTTGTGTTAGCAATTTCTATCTATAGAGGTTGGAGATTAAGGCATCTACACGTCAAAAATGTGTTTCTTCATCGTGTTCTGGAAGAGGAGGTTTATATGAAATAGCCACCTGGGTTTGAAGATTTGCAAACTCCACATTATGTATACAAACTTGACAAAGCTATCTATGGTCTCAAACAAACTCCACGTTCATGGTATGCTATACTCAACTCCAAGCTCATTGATCTTGGTTTCATACTATCCAAAGCAGACACCTCTCTTTTTATTTACAACAAGTATGATGTTATCATATTTCTATTTATATATGTCAATGATATTTATTGTGACAAGTTCATCTAATCAAGCCATCTCTGCTTTACTTTGTGATTTAAGTAAAGATTTTGCTCTCAAAGATTTGGGATATTTATGAAGGGTTTCGCATCATAGTAAATCAAAAAAATTCTACGGATGCGAACGGGAAAGCCAAGATCCAATCTAGGAGATGCAAACAACGAGGGGAAAATAGATGAGATCTTCATACCCTTAAATATTCGCACAGCGGAACGTTCGACGGAACGTGGGTGATGTAGTCGTACTCGCTTCTCCTCCTCGCGATCCGATCCGATCTAACACTGCAAGTGGCGATGCCTCCGAGAGATGCACACGTGCGGCACCTCGACGTCTCCTCCTTCCTCGGTCCAGCAAGTATGGTGGAGAGACGGATTGGATCTACAACGCGACAGCGCGGTGCAAGTGGTGGAGAGTTTCTGCAGCAGGGCTTCGCCTACGTGCAGTCGGGAGGGAGAGAGAGTGGAGGGCAGCAGGGTGGCCAGGGCTTGAGGAGGAGGTGTGGGAGGGGGTGCGCCCCCATCCCTCTTTATATAGAGGGGTGGGCGGCCAGCCCTTGCCCCTCCCCCAAGCCCTAGGGCCGGCAGCCAAGGAGGGAGGAGTGGGGGGCAAGTTCCCCCCCCTTCTAGAAGCTCCCCTAGGGTTTGCCCTAGGTTTGGCCGGCTGGGCCCTATGGGGCCTTGTGCCCCTGGCCCAATGCGGCCAGGGCACTCCCTCATAGGCCCATGCCCCCTCCCGGCAGGTGGGGCCACGTTGGTCCCCTTCCGGAAGGTTCTAGAAGCTCCCGGTACAATACCGATTAACCCGAAACAATTCCGAACTCCAAAAACTGCATTGCCTTATATGAATCTTATTCTCCGGACCATTTCAGAACCTCTCGTGCTGTCCCGGATCCCATCCGAGACTCCGAACAAAAACTCATAAACCAATTATCCAATCTATCCTAGCGTCGAGACACGTTAAGTGTGTGACCCTTCGGGTTCGAGAATATGCAGACATGATCTTATATCAATAATCAACAGCGGGGTCTGGAAACCCATATTGACTCCCACACATTCATCTATGATCATACCGGATGAACCACAATGCCAGGATTCAATCAATCCCATATATATATTCCCTTCGTCTCGCGATATTTTACTTGCCCGAGATTTGATCGTCGGTACCATCATACCTAGTTCAATCTCGTTCACAGCAAGTACTTTACTCGTTCTGTAATCCGATATCACTTTGTGATTAACTCCTTAACCACATGCTTACAAGCGGTGTTGATATCGATTATCGAGTGGGCCTGAAGTATATCTCTCCGACCTGGGAGGGACAAATCCCTTCTCGATACATACAACCCAACAGGTACTTTCCGATCACCTGAGAGACACCTTTATGATCACCCTCTCATAGGATGACGTTTGATGACCTCAAAGCTTTCTTTCGATTCTAGGGAGTTGTATTATCTCATGGTCTAAGGAATACAATATTTGACATAAGAAAAGCTTCGCAAAGATGAACACGACGACACGATCTAATTGCTCCGCTTAGTTTGGGTCTGTCCACCACATCATTCTCCTAATGATATGATCTCATTATTAATCGACAACTCATGTCTATGGTTAAGAAACCTTAACCATCATTAATCAATGAGCTAGTCCATAGAGGCATACTAGGGACACGATGTTGTTCACAAACCACACAGGTATTAAAGTTTCTGCTTAATACAATTCTAGCATGGAATATAAACTTTATCATGAACAAGAATTATAATAATAACATCTTTATTATTGCCTCTAGGGCATAATTCCAACAGTCTCCCACTTGCACTAGAGTCAATAATCTAGTTTACATCTGGCAACAATCTAACACCCATGGCACTAAGGTGCTGATCATGTTTTGCACGTGGAAGAGGTTTAGTCAATGGATCTGCGACATTCAGATCTGTATGTACTTTGCCAATCTTCAGATCTCCATCTGCTATATAATCTCGGATTATATGAAACTTGCGGTTGATATGCTTGGTCTTTGGATGATATCTTGGTTCCTTAGCGAGTGCTATGGTGCCAGTGTTGTCACACAATATCTCCAGTGGGTCCTATGCACTTGGAACCACGCCAAGCTCAGTGATGAAGTTCCTGATCCAAACTCCTTCACTTGACGCTTCTGCAGTAGCCATGTATTCCGCTTCTACTGTAGATCCCGCGATCACGCTTTGCTTGCAGCTTCTCCAGCTCACAGCTCCATTCAAAATATAAACGTATCCTGTCTGAGATTTAGAATCATCCTTGTCGGTGTCGAAACTAGCATTGACGTAACCTTTTATGATGAGCTATTCATCACCTCCATAGACTAAGAACATTTCTTTAGTCCTATTTAGGTACTTTAGGATGTTCTTCACAGATGTCCAGTGTTCCACTCCTGGATCACTTTGATATCTGCTCGTCAAACTAAGAGCATTGGACACATCCGGTCTAGTACACAGCATGACATACATGATAGAACCTATGGCCGAGGCATAAGGCACTTTGCTCATAGCTTCTCTATCATTTACCGTAGATGGACACTGAGCCTTGCTCAATATCTTACCTGACAACATAGGCACTGAACCTTTCTTTGCCTTATCCATTCTGAACCTTTTTAGAACTTTGTCAAGGTATGTACTCTGGCTTAAAGCTATCAGGCATCTTTGTCTATCTCTATAGATTTTGATGCCCAATATATAAGCAGCTTCACCTAGGTCTTTCATTGAAAAACACTTGTTCAAATAACTCTTCACATCGTTAAGCATGTTAATGTCATTTCCAATAATCAATATGTCATCCACATATAGTACCAGAAATGTCACCGAGCTCCCACTCACTTTCTTGTAGATACAAGCTTTGTAGCAATTTGGAACAAATCCAAAGCTCTTGATCACTTGATCAAAACGAAGGTTCCAACTCCGAGATGCTTGCTTTAGTCCATAATTGGAACGCTGAAGTTTGCACACTTTATCAGCATCCTTAGGATCGACAAAACCTTCAGGTTGCATCATATACAACTCTTCATCAATGCTGCCATTGAGGAAAGCAGTCTTGACATCCATATGCCATATTTCATAATCATGAAACGCAGCAATTGCTAATAAAATCCGAATGGACTTGAACATCGCTACGGGAGAGAAAGTCTCATCGTAGTCAACACCTTGAACTTGTCGAAAACCTTTCGCGACAATTCATGCTTTATAGACGGTAACATTACCATCCGCGTCCGTTTTCTTCTTGAAAATCCATTTGCACTCAACGGCCTTTCGGTCGCTAGGAGGGTCCACCAAAGTCCATACTTGGTTTTCGCTCATGGATCCCAATTCGGATTTCATGGCCTCTAGCCATTTCTCAGAGTCTGGGCTCATCATCGCTTCCTCATAGTTCGTAGGTTCACTGTCTTCTACCAACAAGACAGTCAAGACAGGGTTGCCGTACCACTCAAGAGGGGCACGCGACCTTGTCGACCTGCGACGTTCAGTAGCAGCATCGTCCGAAGCTTCATGATCCTTGTCATTAGCTTCCTCTATTACGCAGGCGGCACTGGAACAATTTCAGGTGCTGCGCTACTCTCCAACTCAAGAGAAGGTTCAACAACCGCGTCTAGCTCTACTTTCCTCCCACTCACTTCTTTCGAGAGAAACTCCTTCTCAAGAAAGGAACCGTTCTTTGCGACAAACACTTTGCCTTCGGTTCTGTGATAGAAGGTATACCCAATAGTTTCCTTAGGGTATCCTATGAAGACGCATTTCTCCGCTTTGGGTTCGAGCTTGTCCGGCATCAACTTCTTGACGTAAGCTTCGCATCCCCAAACTTTAAGAAACGACAACTTAGGTTTAGCACCAAACCACAGTTCATACGGTGTCGTCTCAACGGATTTAGATGGTGCCCTATTTAAAGTGAATGCAGCGGTTTCTAATGCATAACCCCAAAATGATAACGGCAAATCAGTAAGAGACATCATCGATCGGACCATATCTAATAGGGTTCGATTCCGGCGTTCAGACACACCATTGCGCTGTGGTGTTCCGGGTGGCGTGAGTTGCGAAACGATTCCGCTTGCTTTAAGATGCGTGAGAAAATCATAACTCAAATATTCACCTCCACGATCGGATTGTAGAAACTTAATTTTTCTATTACGATGGTTCTCCACTTCATTCTGAAATTCCTTGAACTTTTCAAATGTTTCAGATTTATGTTTCATCAAATAGATATACACATATCTACTTAAGTCATCGGTAAAAGTGAGAAAATAGCGATATCCACCGCGCGTCGAAACACTCATCGGTCCGCATACATCGGTATGTATGATTTCCAACAAGTCCGTTGCTCGCTCCATCATACCGGAGAACGGGGTTTTGATCATCTTGCCCATGAGGCATGGTTCGCATGTTTCAAGTGATTCAAAATCAAGAGACTCCAAAAGTCCATCAGAATGGAGTTTCTTCATGCGTTTTACACCAATATGACCTAGACGACAGTGCCACAAATAAGTAGTATTATCACTATCTACTTTGCATCTCTTAGCCTCAATGTTATGGATGTGTGTTTCATCCCTTTCGAGATTCAGAAGAAATAAACCATTCATAGCAGGTGCATGACCATAAAAGATGTTACTCATATAAATAGAACAACCATTATTCTTCGATTTAAATGAATAACCGTCTTGCAATAAACACGATCCAGAAATAATGTTCATGCTCAACGCAGGCACATAATAACATTTATTAAGGTTTAAAACTAATCCCGAAGGTAAAACTAAGGAGAGCGTGCCGACGGCCATCACATCAACCCTTGATCCGTTGCCAACGCGCATCGTCACCTCATCCCTCGCAAGTCGTCGTCTATTCTGTAGCTCATGTTTCGAGTTACAAATATTATCAACTGAACCAGTATCAAATACCCAGGCACTACAATGAGGGCTAGTAAGGAAAACATCAATAACATGTATATCAAATATACCTTTGATGGTGCCAGCCTTCTTGTCCGCTAAGTACTTCGGACAGTTGCGCTTCCAGTGACCCTTGCCCTTGCAATAGAAGCACTCAGTGTCCGGCTTGGGTCCAGACTTGAGCTTCTTCTCAGCAGGGGCAACGCGCTTGCCGCCGCCTTTCTTGAAGGGCTTCTTTGCACCCTTACCTTTCTTGAAGGTGGGGGGCTTATTGACCATCAACACATGATTATCCTTTTTGATGTCCACCTCCGCAGCCTTCAGCTTTGCGAAGAGCTCGGTGATCGTATCAGTGGAACCAATCTAATTATGAGTCACTATAAAAAAATTGTATCTGGGAGGGAGTGATTGCAGAACCCTGTCAATCTTGAGCTCCTCTAGAATCTTGCAGTCTAGTTGCTCAAGGTGTTGAGTGTAGCCCGACATCTTTATGGTGTGCTCACTAACGGAACTCCCTTCCTCCATCTTGCAGTTAAAGAATTTCTCAGAGATCTCATATCTCTCAGAATGGGCCTGAGTCTGAAACATAGTTTTCAGCTCCTCAAGAATCTCAAAGGGCCCGGGATAGTCTTCAAAACTATTTTGAAGGTCCGATTCCATAGCAAACAACATGGTGCTCTTAATCACACCATAATCATCTTTGCGCGACTGATATACAGCTTTCTTATCAGCCGGCACATATACAGCAGGGCGTCACCTAGCGCATTCTCAAGGACATAGTCCTTTTGACCGCCAGAGAGAATGATTCTCAGATTGCGGAACTAGTTGGTGAAGTTAGACCCATTGTTTCTAAGCTTTTCTTTCTCAGCGAAAACGTTGAAGTTGAAGTTGGACTTAGCCATTTGATCTACAATATTTGCAAGTACAAATTAGACTATGTTCATGATAACTAGTTCAACTTAATCAAATTACTGGATGAACTCCCACTAAATTCAATATCCCTCAAGTTTTTTAGTGAACATGATCCAAATTCACCACACTTAATCCGATCTTCACGAGAAGAGATGTGGTTTCAATGGTGGACAACAAAGTGTCGATCATATCATTCATATGACTCATGCTTAACCTTTCGGTTCATGTGTTCCGAGGCCATGTCTGTACATGCTAGGCTCGTCAAGTCAAACCCAAGTATTTCCGCGTGTGCAAAACTGGCTTGCACCCGTTGTATGTGAACGTAGAGTCTAAAGCACCCGATCATCACGTGATGCTTGGACACGACGAACTTTCGCAACGGTGCATACATGGGGAGAACACAGTTTTATCTTGATCTTTAAGTGAGGAATCATCTTATAATGCTACCGTCGCGATCTAAGCAAAATAAGACACATAAAAGGATAAATATCACATGCATATAAATTTATGTGACATGGTATAGCCAATCTTCGCGCAATGATCTCCATATTGTGCGTGCCATCATGATCTCCATCATTCCACCATGATTTCCTCCACCACAAATAGCAACTGCAACTATTGCTAACTACTTAGCGATAAGTAAAGCTATTACATGGCGTATAAGAAGTTGACACACAGGTCATACACAATTATAAAGACAACCATATGGCTCCTGCCGGTTGTGTACTCATCGACATGCAAGTCGTGAAATATTACAAAACATGATCATTGCATACAACATACACATCACATCTTGGGCCATACCATATCACAGAAAACACTCCCTGCAAAAACAAGTTAGACGCCTCTACTTTGTTGTTGCATGTTTTACGTGGCTTATGGGAGTAGCAAGCTAAGAACGATTCTTACCTACGGAAAGCCACAACGGTGATATTATGGTTGTCAAACTCCGGTGTAAATCCCATTACAACTATAGTGAGAGAAACTGGCATCCAACAGCCGCATGTGTGGAACAAGCCACACGTCAAGTGCGGAGCCGGTCTCGCGAACGACGTCGCGTAAAGTTGGCCTGGACCGCTTCGATGTCACTATCCCACGTCATAAGAAGAACACAAACAAGAGGCTTGCAACAGAAAACATCAACGCCCGCAACAACCATGTTGTGTTCTACTCGTAAATCACATCTACGCATAGATCTAGCTCTGATACCACTGAAGGGTTTCACAGCATAGTAAATCAAAAAAAATCTATGGATGCGAACTGGAAAGCCAAGATCCAATCTAGGAGATGCAAACAACGAGGCGGAATAGATGAGATCTTCATACCCTTAAAGATTCGCACAGCGGAATGTTCGACGGAACATGGGTGATGTAGTCATACTCGCTTCTCCTCCTCGCGATCCGATCCGATCTAACACCGCAAGTGGCGATGCCTCCGAGAGATGCACACGTGCGGCACCTCGACGTCTCCTCCTTCCTCAGTCCAGCAAGTATGGTGGAGAGACGGATTGGATCTAGAACGCGACGACGCGGTGCAAGTGGTGGAGAGTTTCTGCAGCAGGGCTTCGCCTACATGCAGTCAGGAGGTTTGCCCTTGGTTTGGCCGGCTGGGCCCTATGGGGCCTTGTGCCCCTGGCCCAATGCGGCCAGGGCACTCCCTCATAGGCCCATGCCCCCTCCCGGCAGGTGGGGCCACGTTGGTCCCCTTCCGGAAGGTTCTAGAAGCTTCCGGTACAATACCGATTAACCCAAAACAATTCCGAACTCCAAAAACTACATTGCCTTATATGAATCTTATTCTCCGGACCATTCCGGAACCTCTCGTGATGTCCCGGATCCCATCCGAGACTCCGAACAAAAACTCATAAACCAATTATCCAATCTATCCTAGCGTCGAGACACGTTAAGTGTGTGACCCTTTGGGTTTGAGAATATGCAGACATGATCTTATATCAATAATCAACAGCGGGGTCTGGAAACCCATATTGAATCCCACACATTAATCGATGATCATATCGGATGAACCACGCTGCCAGGATTCAATCAATCCCATGTATATTCTCTTCGTCTCGCGATATTTTACTTGCCCGAGATTTGATCGTCGGTACCGTCATACCTAGTTCAATCTCGTTCACAGTAAGTAATTTACTCGTTCTGTAATCCGATATAACTTTGTGATTAACTCCTTAAACACATGCTTGCAAGCGGTGTTGATATCGATTACCGAGTGGGCCCGAAGTATATCTCTCCGACCTGGGAGGGACAAATCCCATCTCGATACATACAACCCAACAGGTACTTTCCGACCACCTGAGAGACACCTTTATGATCACCCTCTCATAGGATGTCGTTTGATGACCTCAAAGATTTCTTCCGATACCAGGGAGTTGTATTATCTCATGGTCTAAGGAATACAATATTTGACATAAGAAAAGCTTCGCAAAGATGAACACGATGACACGATCTAATTGCTCCGCTTAGTTTGGGTCTGTCCACCACATCATTCTCCCAATGATATGATCTCATTATTAATCGACAACTCATGTCTATGGTTAGGAAACCTTAACCATCATTAATCAATGAGCTAGTCCATAGAGGCATACTAGGGACACAGTGTTGTTCACAAACCACACAGGTATTAAAGTTTCCGCTTAATACAATTCTAGCATGGAATATAAACTTTATCATGAACAGGAATTATAATAATAACATCTTTATTATTGCCTCTAGGGCATAATTCCAACAATTTACACTTCTTTTTAGGCACTGAAGTCAAGAAAACACGGGATACAATAATCTTGACACAAGAAAAGTATGTTATTGAATTACTTGCGAAGAGTGGCATGACTAATTGCACATCGTCTAATACACCACTATCTACCATTGAAAAGTTATCATTAACAAATGGAGATCCTCTTGGTCATGACATTACACATCAGAGCAATCGTCGGTGTACTGCAGTACTTGACATTAACTAGACCAAACTTATCCTTTGCGATTAATAAAGTATATCAGTTCTTACTGTAAACTTGTATAATGTCTCACAATTATTTGATTATTGAGTTGATTACAATGGGTATAAATAGAGGGAAGAGGCCAGACTGTCGGCTACCCTAACTTGGGTTGCAAGTTGATCTATAGTCTAACATCCCCCCGCAGTATCAACATGGGGTTCAACAATGTTGATACTGAAACAAATATCGGAAAATGGTTGAGTGGCAAGCCCCTTGGTGAAAATTTCGGCGCACTGCGCTATAGAGGGCACATGAATAACGCGAACTTGTCCCAGAGCGACCTTCTCTTGAACAAAATAAATATCAATCTCAATGTGCTTGGTCCACTGATGTTGTACTGGATTGATGGACATGTAAACAGCCGAAATATTATCACAATAAAGAATAGTGGCCTGCTGAAGAGGGTGATGGAGCTCTGTCAGGAGCCGACGTAGCCAAACTGTCTCAGCAACTGCATGGGACACTACATAGTACTCAGCTTCTGCAGAGGAGCGAGAGACCGTAATCTGTCGTTTAGAAGACCATGAAATCAAATTGTTACTAAGAAAATGTAAGACCCCACCTTTATAAAGGTAAAGGTCCCTGTGATTGCAATGCTAGTCTCTGGATTAAATGCTAGCATCCACAATTTAAGATGACATACACAGAAACAAAGGTCATTATTACATCGTCATTCTAGAGATAAAATAGTCTTTTACAACGCCTTAACCATAGGCTAGTACAAGAGTTTAACTTAACAAATAAAATAAACGTATTCATCTTCATTTGCCACAGGCAAGCATGTTGAGTGTATACTCATAACCCTAATCCTCATCAGAGTAACCTGCAACATCACAAGTTACAGCCACAGCGGGTCAACACATTGGAATAGTATTGGCACGTGATACCTTAGTAGAATAATAGTATCTAGCTTCTATATGAATTTGGCTAAGTGTAGCTTAGGCTTGCTTTGCTCAAAATAGGTTTTACCTATCAGTTGAAAACACTAAGTTTTTGTTTGGCAAAAACTCCCAAGTAACCACCAATAGACATTGGTGAGCCTTTACCCTTGTTCAACCACAAGTTTTTAACTTAGAAATTGGGATGAGGAGATTCTTGATAGCTTCCATGTCTTGATGCTCAATTTGTCTATTTCCGCGGACACGGTTAAGTACTTAGATTCTTCCTTCTACAGAGGTGGTGCACTTTCCCCACAAGACTTGACTTTCATCAAGACGAGACCTTTCAGAAGTCTTCCCTTAGACCAAATGGACGTGTTCCAACCTATCACCCTACCACCAACTTTCCAAATGGCTAAGTTATTGCAACCTATATGATCAAGGCAGAGCCCATATGCCATGTGGTTGCACTAAAAGCTTCTAAACATATGGCATCTTAAATCCCTTTGTTCCTGGGTGGCTTTTCACAAGTGTGATACACAAGGTAGACCATAGATATGGACCTTGTGTAACCACTCAACATAACCCAAACAACCATTCCACCCAGGTGTTTCATTCACTTAGTTGTTTTATTAAGCAAAAACACAAGTCAAAAGACTTAGCAATATTTTTCCATAGTATATATATAATCCACCCTTGGTTGCTACTAGCTAGGCTAAGCATGGCAATAGCAAGTATCTTAACTTAGAGAAAATTCTAACAATTCTACAACTACTAGGATTTCCCAAGCATAGCATATAGATACTTAGCAAAAATTATCATGCAAGCCCTATACAAAATATCACTAATGCATAGTCAAAAATATTGGGGAAAAAATATGAAGCACCACTTTCCTTGGTAGTTGGGGGAGTAACAACAATCCTCATAGTCACAATCACCACTAGCACCAAAATCTACACATAAAATGATAGCACCAAATTCATATTTCAAATAATCAAGCAAAAATACATGAATGCATGCAAATACTATGTGATGATTTTTCTAAACCAAACAAGACAAGTAAAAATAGTACTGAACAATAAACTAAACATTTACACAACAAATAAACTTAATTTGGCCTTTAAAACATTTTCCAAATAATTCTTATACCCAAATTATGCCTACAAATGTATATGCATAATTTCCATTTTAACATAAGCAAAACACAAAACTAAGCCTACAGATGTGTAGGATTTATTTTTGTGATTCCACTGATATATTATTTGTATTTTTTGGATAAACAGAACAAAAGTTATTGAATTTACAAGTTTGAATAACTAATAGATTCCAAAACAGATTTTAAATTAAAATCCCAGACACGTGGGCGTGTCTGATTGGCCCATACTGGTTCGGCCGGATCGATCAACGAGATCCACACGATTTAAATGAAATCACACAGGCCAGATCTATTCGTACCCCTTCGATAAGTGATCTAATCCTACGCGCTAGATCTAGATCTAACG
Organism: Avena atlantica; assembly: GCA_910589765.1. NCBI lineage: Eukaryota > Viridiplantae > Streptophyta > Magnoliopsida > Poales > Poaceae > Avena > Avena atlantica. The sequence continues at coordinate 336,387,250 of OU342738.1, read as the reverse complement.
GCTGTTGAGCACACAACCATTGCCTGGCGGCGCTAGCGACGGCGGCACACTGCTAGTGGGGTTTCGGCAGATACGGAGGGGGCTGGGGTTGGCAGAGACGCTTACCAGACTCGCGAGGTCGCGCTGATGCTCAACGTCTCGCTGGTGTGGACGGGGGCGTGATGTGTTGGCCGAAGGAGCTCGTCGAAAAGCTTGAAGGCATCGGGTGCACGGTGGCGAAGACGTTGGCGATGCTCTGGATCTCCCTAGTACAAACCAGGTGTATCATGAGACGTGCAATGATACGGCGAACTAGACAGAGGCAAGCAGAAGGCAGGGGGCGCTCGAAGATTACCAGGATTTCTCGCCGGAGTCAAGCGAAGCTTCGGTCGTTCACTGGGCTCAACGGAGGCGACGTCCTGGTGCATTACAGAGCAAACAGATGGCATGAGATGATGCGCAGGAACCAGGCGAACAAACTTGCATGAACCAGAGGCGAAGGGGGGCACTATGCTCACCGGAATTCGTCGCCGGAGACGCTCGGTACTACGGCGGTGTAAATGGAATTGCGGGCAGCCTGGTGGAAGAGAAGGAGCGCTGAGTGAGGGGAAAAGAGCGGAGAGGGGAGGGGGTTAAATAGCCGATGAGGGGCGAGGGGATTACACGGCATTGATCGACAATTAAGCCTGCTTCAATCGCGACAGTGATGGTGGTAACGGAGGCGACGACAGGGTCGGGGGGTGCGGGATTTGGGGACGATGACTGTGTGGCGTTTGGGTCCATCGGTCAGTGAGAGCGGGGTAGGCTTTCATCACGTGAGAGAGAGAGAGGAAAGGCCCGGGTGGGCTTGCTGGGCTGCTTCTGCTGCTGGGCCGAATAGGTGGCGCCGGCCTTTTTCTTTTTCTTTATTCCTTTTCTATTTCTGTTTTGATTTTCTGAAATCATTTTCAAATGCTTTTCAAATGAGTTTGAATTCAATTTTCTTTTGGATTTTTGTAGTGAAAACTTTGTACTCAAATGAGTGTAAAACCTTACTGTTTAGTCCAAAGAACTTTGACATAAAAGAAAATAAAATAAAACCTTTCCTTAATATGATTATAGATAATAGGGATAGAGTGGTTTTTATATTTGAATTTTGTTTTGAGAATTTTGTGCAAGCTTTACATTCATATTTGAAATATTTCTGATCATAGCAAGGTATTCTCATACTTTGAGAGTAAAATAGAACCTTTGCCTTTCTAGCATAAAATAATAGGCATAATAATGGTTTCTCATTTTGAAATCTAGTTTGAAAATAACCAAATGCTTATAAATGCATGAATGATATGCAAACTTTTCAAATTATGATTTTTGGGATGTTAAAAATCTAACCCCTTAAGGTGAATCTCGCCCTCAAGATTTTGATTGGCTAGCAAATAGGTGAGGGTGGTCTTTCCGAAGATCATCTTCTCTTTCCCATGTTGCTTCTTCCTCGAAATGATGGTTCCACTAAACTTTGCAGAATTTGATAGTCTTTGTCTGAGTAAATCTTTCTGGAGTCTCAAGAATCTTGATAGGTTTTTCCTCATAAGTGATATCACTTTCCAATTGGACCTCTTCCAAAGGTATAGTATCCTTCAAAGAAGTCTCTTCCATCTCCGGATGGCATTTCTTTAGCTGACTCACATGAAATACATTGTGAACGGCAGGCAATGATTCAGGCAATTCAATCTCATATGCTACTTCTCCTTTACGGCTCAGAATCTTGAATGGTCCAACATATCTTGGTGCCAATTTTCCTTTGACTCCAAACCTCTTCACTCCACTAAGTGGTGATACTCTAAGATAAGCTCTATCACCCACCTCATAGGTGACTTCCCTATGCTTGGGATCTGCGTAGCTCTTTTGTCGGGACTGTGCTATCTTCAATCTGTCCTTTACCAACTTGACTTTATCTTCAGCTTCCTTGATTAGTTCTAGACCGAACAAGTTTCTTTCTCCAACACGATTCCATAGTAATGGTGTAGTACACTTTTTCCCATAGAGAAATTTAAACGGTGCCATCTCAATACTGGATTTATAGCTGTTGTTGTAAGAGAATTCCGCGTAAGGAAGACTTTCATCCCAAATAGCTCCATAATCTAGGGGACATGCCCTCAACATATCCTCTAAAATCTGGTTGGTCCTTTCTGTCTGTCCATTAGTCTGGGGATGAAAAGCAGTGCTGAATTCCAACCTCGTTCCCAATGACTCATGTAGTTGCCTCCAAAAATGGGAAGTGAATTGAGTTCCCCTATTAGACACAATACTCTTGGGTACTCCATGCAGACACACAATCCTATTCATATAAATCTTGGCTAACTTGGCACTTGTATAGGTTGTATTCACGGGTATGAAATGAGCCACTTTAGTTAGGCAATCCACCATGACCCAAATAGAATCATATCCTGATCTAGTCCTTGGTAGTCCGGTGATGAAATCCATGCCAATCTTGTCCCACTTCCAATCAGGAATAGGTAGTGGTTATAACAATCCTGCTGGTTTTTGATGTTCCGCTTTCACTCTACTACATACATCACACAAAGCAATATGTTCGGCGATGTCCTTCTTGAGATTATTCCACCAAAATATTTCCTTCGCATCCATGTACATTTTGGTGTTACCCAGATGAATGGAATACGGTGAGTTGTTCGCTTCTTGTAAAATCAGTTTCCGAAGCTCCGGATCTTGCGGAATGCAGACACGTTTTCCATACCATAAAGTACCCTGTTCGTCTTCATGGAATCCTTTGGCTTTCCCTTGTCACATGTTTCAAGTGTGGAAACAAAGGACACTATGCAGATGTTTACCCAGAGAGGTTTCAACAAGATCCCAAGCAAGCCAAGAAATAATCTGGTTGGAAAATTTTCAAGGGTGGTAGTACCCTAGTTGCTTTGAGCCAACTTGTAAACCCTATCTTTCCCAAATCTCAGGACGAGATTTATTTTAAGGGTGGTAGCCTGTCACATCCAAGATTTTCCAAATCTTGTTATGTGAAAAATAAATAAACAAAATAAATAATTGTTGAAAATTAGGGTGAAAAGAAACTTTTGTTCTAAATGGAAACTTAAAATCCCATCTTGAACAAACTTTGGTTTATGTTTTAATCTAAATAAATTCAAATCAAGTGAAATGCATTATTCATAAATGCATTTGGAAATATAAACACTTGGAGAATAAACCAAAACTCTAAAACCATAATGTAAGAAAATCATTTCCAAGTTGTCTCCAAGCCTATGGGTTTGAACCAAATAAAAATTTGTCAACAAACATTTCAAAATGATCAAGAATTACAAATGGAAATATTATAAAACCATATAAATTGATTTCATTCAATTTGGAGCCATAGATAAAATCTTATGAATTTAATAAGATAAGGGAATTGAATTTCCAAAGCTAATAAAGCACCATCTAGAAATCCATACAAAATGGTGAGAAAATAATCCTAAAGATATTTAAAAGGATAAATAAATATTAAATAAAAATATACAAAATAGAATCACCAAGTTTGGATCTATAAGTAAAAAGATATGGATTTTATAAGATAAAGATAGAAATATTAAATGAGGAATATTTAAAGACCAAATTAAATCTTGGCCTAATCCATAAGCAAATGGAATGAATATAATCCAAATCCAAATAAAATAAATATATAAAGAATTTTCCAAATAAAATAAAATGACTTTGACCAAATCCTATTCTATTTGAATAAAGATAAAATCCCTATTAAGAAATGATTAATTAAATCATGGGAAAATAATATTTGGAATTTACCCAAGTGAATTAAAATTTATTTACTTAACTTAAATAAGATCAAAGAAATCTTCCAAATAAAATTTAAGGTATTAAAACTATATTTAATTTCATTGGAATTAAAACAAATATCCAATTTGAATGATTAATAAATCATATTAAAAATAAATCATATTAAAAATGTTCCAAAATAAGTCCAGGAGAATTATTTGACACCCTAAATTAAATAAATAAACCTACTGATAAGGAATATTAAATAAGAGTTTGAAAATATATTTAAACTCATATGAATAATGGCATATGCTTATTTTAATAAAAGATAAAACATAAGAAAAATAGTAGAATTATTCCTGAAATAGTATTTAAATTACATGTTTAAACAATATGGAATTATACTGAACTTTTGAACAAGGTTTGGAATTCAAACAAGGTTTGAAAACATTTAAACAAAATCAAAACAGAAAAAGAAATAAAGAAAAATAAAAAGAAACAGAGAAAAAAAAGAGAAGAAGGGAAATAGAAAGCAGCCCAGCCCAGCTAGCCACTAAGCCCAGCAGCCCACTCCCTCTCTTCTCCCGCAGGAAAACGATTCAAACCAGAAAAGCCACCCGCAAAGTCGCTGACTGCCTAGCCCCACCCCCACTATCTCTTTCATGCTGACAACGACGCCCCACTGCCACCTCATCGTCGTCTCCACCCCGCGCGCTGACCACGCCCTTCCCGGCCGTTGCTGCCGATTTATTTGCTGGCGTAATTCGCCTTAACGCCGCGGTTACTCCTCGCTATGACCACGCCTCCTTAAACGCCCACGGCCCCTCTCCATTTCCCCTCGCTCGCCCCTCCCCTTTGGCCACAAGGCTGCTTGAATTTCTTGCTTCAAGCTCTTTGTCTCCGACGAGCTTCGCCGGTAATTCCGACCACACCTCACCGCGCCTTGCCCCCTAGACCACGCTAACTTGTTCCCCATCAACTACCGCACCTCCCAATGGCCTCAGCTTGCTCGCGCTTGACCCGCAGCGTCGGCAACGACGACAGCTGAGCATCGCCGCCGTCAACCTCGACTCCGGCGAGTCCTCCTGGTAAGAATAGACCACCCCTTGCCCTTATTTTGATGCTCGATTGTCCGTGATTCGCGTGCGAAACTAACAGCACCCCGTGTTCCCTCTCCTGTGCCCTATAGCAACATCCCCGATGACGCCAGTGCGAGCCCAACGCCAGGCGGAACTCCGGCGAGAAATTTCGGTCGTCCTCGTGTGCCCCTGTCCAGGATAAGACTACGTCAAGCTTCCCCATGACGCTGTGATTGCTGTGAGCCATCCCTCTCTCTCTCGCCTTCTGAATCACCGGCAACCTCGCTGCCAGAGCGCGTCGCCGTCAGTCGCCGCCGCCAGCACCGCTGGTTATTGGTCAAGGCGTTGAGGATCGTAGGATCTTGATCTGACAAGTGTGAATAGATTCAACCCTAAGCGGTATGGAGCCACCTGTGCCACTCGATCTAATTTAAATCCAACGCTTCACAGCGACGGATCCAAGCGAAACGGTATGGACGAATAAGAAACAGACACGTGGCCCAGAGTTGATTTAAAACAGAAATTTGTTCTATTAGATGATCAATTTTGTAAAATTCATAACTTTCAAACCACATGTCCAAATTTTGCAAATTTTATACCAATGGAATCAGCAAGACAAATCCTACCCAACCATGCCCTTTGTTTAGTAAATTGTTTCTGGTAAAATGGTTGTTTTTGCAGAAACTTGTGTAGGTATATTTTGAATATAAAATTTGTTCTAAAATTATTTTTGTGATAAAATCCTTGGCAAATGGATTATTTTGAACCTACTGACCTTAGAAACCAACTCATGGATTTAAAAATGTATTTGGTAAAGCTAAAGAGTAAATCTTTGATTAAAAGCATTTCTAGTCAAATAAAAATATTTTTTAATTGTTGAAAACACTTTTTGGAGAAAAACCTTTGGGAAATGTTTTGATTTAAACTCCCTGACCCCAAAACACCAAGTTTTGTGATTTAAAAATATATTTGGTGAACCCTATAAAGATTATTACTTTGTAAAACCACATGAAATATTGATTTGGTTTAGAAATGGTTTATAGGTAAAATCTTGCAAATGGTTTTGCCACTTTATAAATGACCAATAGGTGTTTTAAAATGTTTATAACCCATTAGAAACAAATTTTTCAAATAAAACCATCTTTAGCATGCTTGCATGCATTGCTTTGTTTCTATTATTTTATGTGATTGTTTGCTTGAATGGTAGATTGAAATTGTGCCTTGCTTGATTGAATTGTAGTGATTTGAAGAGTGTGAATATTGCAAGTACAAGGAGTGAACTTATATTCTATACCAAAAGGCAAGTGATGCTTCATACTTTTGGTCCCATTATTTTCACTATGCATTAGTGATATTTCTAAAGTAGGACTTGCATGGAATTTTTGCTAAGTATAAACTATGCCATGGGAAATCCTAGTAGATGAAACCTTAGTAGAAATTTCCTAAAGTTAAAGATTCCTACTACTATCATGCTTAGCTTAGCTAGTAGAAAACAAGGGTGGATTATATTCATGCTATGGAATATTTCTAAGTCAAGGACTTGTGTTTTTGTTTAATAAAAAAACTAAGTGAATGAATCACCTGGGTGGAATGGAAGGAATGGTTTGTGTTGAGTGGTTACACAAGGACCAATTCTATGGTTTACCTTGTGTATCACACTTGTGGATGGCCACCCAGGAACAAAGAGATTTGAGATGTCAAATGTTGAGAAGCTTCAAGTGCAGCCACTTGGCATTATGGGCTCTGCCTGGATCATATAGGTTGCAATAACTTAGCCAAATGGACAGTTGGTGGTAGGGGATGATAGGTTGGAACACGTCCATTCTGGTCTAAGGGAAGGCTTCTGAAAGATCTTGTCTTGGTGAAACCAAGTCTTGTGGGGAAAGTGCACCACCTCTGCAGAGTGTAAAATCTAAGTACTTAGCCATGTCCCTGGTAAAGGAAAATTTGAGCATCAAGACATGGAAGCTATCAAGAATCTCCTCATCCCAATTTCTAAGTTAAAAACTTGTGGTTGAACAAGGGTTGAAGGATCACCAATTTCTATTGGGAGATGCCTTGAGTGATTTTTTTCAAGCAAAAACTTAGTGTTTTCAAATGATAAGGAAAATCTATTTTGAGCAAAGCAAGCCTAAGCTCCACTTAGCCAAATGCATGTAGATGATAGACTCCACTATACTACCATAGTATCACTTGCCAATACAATTCAAATGTATTGACCCTTGTGGATGTAACTTATTATGTTCCAGGTTTGTTTGATGTTAGTGAAGTTTATTGATTAGGATTACAAGTCTAGAACCAACATGACGCCCTGTGGCACTTTGAAGATGAAGGACCCCATGCTATTGTTATATTCTGCTGCATTGTAATGAGATATCCAAATGAGCTATGTAAGATGTAATAAATTATTTTATTCCTGGTTATAAAGTTGTATTATGACCTTTGTTTCTTGATATTACATCTTAACTGTGGATGCTAGCTATTGATCCAGGGACTAGCATTGTAAACACAGGGATATCTACCTTATTAAAGGTTGGGAACCTTACACTCATGTTGATTTCTTTCTAAGTGAAGATATACTTCAAGCTTTTGTGATCCGTGAACACTTCGCAACGCTTCCCCAAAAGATAATGTCTCCATGTTTTTAGTGCATGGACAACAGAGGCCAACTCCAAATCATGAGTAGGATAATTCACTTCATGAGTTTTGAGTTGTCTAGAGGAATAAGCCACAACTTTCCCTTCTTGCATCAAAACTGCACCTAATCCTTGGTGAGATGCATCGCAATACACTTGGAAATCCTTCTCCAAATCTGGCAGACATAAGACTGGTGCTGTCACTAGTCTCTTCTTCAACTCTTGGAAACTGAGTTCACATCCTTCAGTCCAATCAAATTTCTTGTCTTTCTTAAGTAACTCTGTCATTGGCTTAGCTACCTTTGAGAAATTCTCAATGAATCTTCTATAGTATCCTGCCAAGCCAAGGAAACTACAAACTTCTTTCACTGACTTAGGAGATTCCCACTTAGTTACAACTGACACTTTTGCGGGATCAACTGCTACACCATCTCCTGATACAATGTGTCCAAGAAATCCAACCTCATTCAGCCAGAATTCACACTTGCTGAATTTGGCATACATGTTATGCTCCCTAAGCTTATCAAGTATCAATCGCAAATGTTCTTCATGCTCTTCATTGCTCTTGGAATAGATCAAAATGTCAACAATGAAAATGACAACGAACTTGTCAATAAATTCCATGAACACCTTGTTCATCATATTCATTGTAAGATCCCTCCCTTTATAAAGGTAAGGATCCCTGTGATTGCAATGCTAGTCCCTGGATCAATGCTAGCATCCACAGTTTAAGATGAAGTACACAGAAACAAAGGTCATTATTACATATCATTCCAGAGACAAACATAGTCTTTTACAAACTCCATGGACACATGCCTAATACGAGAGTTCAAATATATAATAAGATAAATAAGTCTTCATCTTCATGTGCCACAGGCAAGCATGTTGAGTGTAGACTCATAACCCCTAATCATCATCAGAATAACCTGCAACATCACAAGTCATAGCCACAGTGGGTCAATACATTGGAATAGTATTGGCAAGTGATACCTTAGAAGAATATTGGTAGACTAAATACTATATGCATTTTGGCTAAGTGTAGCTTAGGCTTGCTTTGCTCAAAATAAGTTTACCTATTAGTTGAAATCACTAACTTTTTCTTTGTCAAAATCTTTCCCAAGGAGCCACCAATAGACATTAGGGAACCTTCACCCTTGTTCAACCACAAGTTTTTACTTAGAAATTGGGATTAGGAGATTCTTGATAGCTTCCATGTCTTGATGCTCAAGTTTTCCAATACCAGGGACATGGCTAAGTACTTAGATTCTTCCATCTGCAGAGGTTGTGCACTTTCCCCACAAGACTATATTTTCACCAAGACAGGACCTTTCAGAAGCCTTCCCTTAGACCAAATGGACGCGTTCCAACCTATCATCCCACTACCACCAACTGTCCAAATGGCTAAGTTATTGCAACCTATGTGATCCAGGCAGAGCCCACATTGCCAAGTGGCTGCACTAGAAGCTTCTTAACATATGTCATCTCAAATCCCTTTGTTCCTGGGTGGCTTTCCACAAGTGAGATACATAAGGTAAACCATAGAAATGGGCCTTGTGCAACCACTCAACATAAACCATTCCTTCCATTCCACCCAAGTGTTTCATTTACTTAGTTGTTTTATTAAACAAAACTCAAGTCCAAAGACTTAGAAATATTTTCTCATAGCATGAATATATAACCACCCTTGGTTGCTACTATCTAGACTAAGCATGGCATTGATAATACTTAGAAATATTTCTAGAAATTCTACAACTACTAGGATTTCCCAAGCATAGCATATAGATCAAAATATCCATGCAAGTCTAGCAAAATATTTCTAATGCATAGTTGAAAAACATAGGAATAAATCATGAAGCACCACTTGCCTTGGTAGTTTGGAGAGTAGCTACAATCCTTACAATCACAATCACTATTTGCACCAAAATCTACACATAAAATAATGGCACAAAATCACATATACAATTAATACAAGCAAAAATACATGAATGTATGCAATATGCCATGTGATGATTTTCTACACCAAACAAGACAAGAGCACTGTACTGAATCATAAACAAGTACAAAACAACCTAAATAAACTTTATTTGAATAACAAAACATTTTCCAAATATTTACTATACTTAGTTTATGTCTACAAATGTTTCTGCAAAAACAACCATTTTAACGGAGGCAAAACTTTAAACACATTGCATAAACAGAAAGTTTTTTCTCTCCTGATTCCATTGATATAAAATTTGTCAAATTTGGATGTGGAAATCAAAAGTTATGAATTAAACAAGTTTAAACATCTAATAGATCTAATTCATATTTTTAAAACGAAACACATGCCACGCGGCAGCATCTGGTTGGACGGTACCGGTTCGGGCAGATCACGCTTGTGAGACGTAAGATCTAAGTGACGATGCACGACTCAGATTAAATCATACCGCTTTGCCCTCTAATCTAATCCTAGCCTCTAGATCTGGATCCAACGATCCTCGATGCTTTGACCAAAGATTGGCGGCGCAAATGGCTGCTGGAGGCGGCGACGGCTCTGCCGGCGATGGATCGGCGATTCTAGCGAGGTCTAAGTACAGTGGTGATGCTTACCAGCGTCGCAAAGTTGCGAGGAAGCTCGAGATGTTGCTGGCGTGGACAGGGGCGCGTTGATGTGGCCGTAGGAACTCGTCGGAGTTGAGCGCAGCGTCGGGTGCTCGGTGACGAAGATGTTGGCGACGCTCTGGATCACCCTAGCATGAACCAGTTGTATCAGGGGGTGTGCAAGGCTAGAGCGAACACTACTGGTTCAAGGAGAAGTCGAGGGGCGGTCGGGTTTTACCTCAATTGCTCGTCGGAGTCGAGCGACGGTTCTGATGTTTGCAGGCACGAACGGTGACGGCAACCTGGGTCACAAGAAAGCAAAAAAAGGCATCAGGGAACGCGCAAGGACATGCTCATCACGTTTGTTTGAACCAGAGACAGGAGGGTGGTCGGAGCTCACCAGAATCGGTCGCCGGAGTGGTTCGGGACAGCAGCGGTGCGAGCTCGATTGTGGACAGCCTAGCGGCGCTCTATGGTTGGTGACTGAGGGGAAATGAGCAGCGAGGATAGGGGATCTTATAGCCGGAGCAGGGGCGGAGATCACGCACGCATTCATCGCCAATTAAGCGGATTAAAATCACGGCAGTGAAGGGGGAATAAACGGGCGGCGATGGCGTCTGCGCGCTGGATTTGGGGAAGAAGGAGCTGACGTGGAGAGGGTCCACTGATCAGTCTCTGCGGGGTAAGTTTGCACGCGTGGAAGAGGGAGGGGGAAGGGGCTGCTCCGGGTGGGCTCGTGGCCTGCTTCTGCTGCTGGGCCTTTTTGGTGGCGCCGGCCCTTTCCTTATTCTTTTATCTTTATCTTTTTCTATTTTGATTTTCAGGAACCAAAATCAAATAAATTCAAAAGCCATTTGAATTCAAATCTTTCCTGGATTTTGTAAAGTGTAACACTCATATTTTTGGGCATGAAACCATGTGGTCTCTCTGTACTAGCTTGGTCCCTTTGATTACACAAACTAAACAGTGTCATAGCACTTGATTTGAATAAGTTTTGAAAATGGTTTTAAAACCATATTTGTTTTGTAAATTTTGGTCCAAGCACTAACATTTAACCAAAACAATCTGAGAGCAACAAAGCTTGGTTTTAAAACAATTATACTCCCAATTGAGAGTGGCATTTGTTTAGTGTTTGCTCACATAAAATAATGAGCATCAAATGCTCCTGTTTTTGAATTGGTTTTGAAATGGAACCCTAAATGATCATGGATGCATGGATGATATGCATGAGTTTTGAAACATGATTTTAGGGATGTTACAATACCACTCTATCATATCTTATTATGAGCATTGCAATGTTGCTTATGTTTATGTTTCATGCTACTTACTATTATTGAGTCGGTTTCTCTTCATAGCTTGCAATGACTATTGAGTAGACTTACTTGCATACTCCTTATTATAAATTGTCTAAGCATCCACTCATGTGCTAAGAATATTTACATTATATGAAGCAACGTGTTCGTGAAAGTTCTTTTATTGCACTCAGTTTTCAACTGAATTGCTTGAGGACAAGCAATAAGCTAAGCTTGGGGGGAGTTGATACGTCCAAAACGTATCTACTTTCTCGAACACTTTGCTATTGTTTTTCCTCTATACTTTTGTGATTTGGATACAACTAACACGGACTGATGTTGTTTTCAGTAGAATTACTTTGGTGTCTTGTTTTTGTGCAGAAAATGAACTATCAGGAAAAATCCCGGAAAATATGCCAAAAATTATATTTCAGCAGAAGATCCACATAGCCAGAAGGGGAGACAGAAGGGAGGCCTGGGGGGCAGACCCATCCCAGGCGCGGGCCCACTGATCCCGCGCCAAGGGGAGGTTTGGCCACCCCAGGCAGCTTCTCGGCCTCCCTCCGCGTCTATAAGTTGCCTTCTGACCTAAAAACTCAGGGGGGTTCGATAGTTTTTCAGAAAGAGTTCCGCTCCGCCGCCACCACCAGAAACCATGATTCGGATCTAGAAACTCTGTTCTGGCACCCTGCCGGGGCGGGGAATTTGGAGAGGATCATCATCATCATCATCACCAACGCATATCCATCAACCACCGATGTTTCCTTCATCCATGGGTGAGTAATCCCCTGCTGTAGGCTTGGGGATGGTAGGGATTGGATGAGTTCTATCATGTAATTGAATAAGATCTGTTAGGGGCATAGTGCCTAGTATCTCTATTAGTGCTATTTGACTTTGTTGAAACTTGTTATGCTTAATGCTTGTCACTAGGGCCCGAGTGCCATGATCTCAGATCTGAACTTATTATTGAATCATTATGATAGTATTGTTTATGGTATTATCTGCAAGTTGTGTACACATATCATTGTCCGAATCCAAAGGCCCCCAAAGTGACAATAATTGGGACAACCGGAGGGGATGGCTGTGGTGTGAGGATCACATGTATTCACGGAGTGTTAATGCTTTGCTTCGGTGCTCTATTAAAAGGAGCACCTTAATTGCCAGTAGTTCCCTAGAGGTCCCGCTGCCACGGGCTGGCTGGACAGAAGATGTCGTGCAAGTTCTCATTGCGAGCACGTATGACTATATTTGGAGCACATGCCTAGGATTGTTTAGTACTTGGATTCTTATTATTATTTATCTGCAATGCCCTATGTCTTGAAGTTACATGTTTAGACTCGTCCATGCAACGCCCGTTCATCCATTCTTATTCCTACCGCACTCGAATCCCACTGTTTACCGTTACTGTTATTATTGCTACTGTTCACTGTTGTTGTTACTACTTCTGTTGCTTTGTTGTTGCTACTACCAAACTGTTGCTACTGATAAACTTTTGTGAGCAAGAACTATTTCTTGGTGCAGCTGAACTGACAACTCAGTTGTTAAGGCTTGCAAGTATTCTTTGTCTCCTCTTGTGTCGAATCAATAAATTGGGTAATACAACCCGCGAAGACTGTTGCGATCCCCTACACTTGTGGGTCATCAGTAAACATGTCCACAGGTTTATGGAGTGAAGTGTCGATAAAAGAATACGGACAAGAAGCATCACACTTCACAATACACAACTCATAGAAGAAAGCAACTCACCATTATATAACTTAGCTTGCAACAAGTATAGGAGTCACAATAGAGATGCATAAAGATAAATCATAATTGGGATTGTCAAACTTTGTTCTTGGTCAGAGAACAGTTGGCAAACAATTTTCAAATAAAGCTTTTGTAGAAGTTTACAACAGGAGTACCCTTTGCTCAAACGTAAAAGGTTTTTCATAATGATGGCTTTCAAAGTAGTGCTCATTAGACAAGAGTCTTGTGGAAATAAGGAAGGTAAAAAACATGATTGAATAAATCATCATATGAATGCTTGAAACACAACAACTCAAATTCTTGCTGGAGATAGAGAGGAATAGGTTTACTGACTCAACTTAGCAGTAGGAGAAAGGCCCCTTCATAGAGGGAAGCAGGGATTTCAAGTTCATAAAGATCTTCCAAATGGTACTTACTAGCTTTGAGATCTCATTGCACCTATCATCAGCATCTTGAGGTGATTAAGGTTAAAGTGAACAAAGAAGGAGTATATGCTTGACGAAATATAAGTTGGCAATCTCATGTCCCTTGAGTATGAGGGCCGCTCCTCATGCTACTCAACTTTATTTACTGGTAATTTCTTGTCATAGTAAGTACATGCGTATCATAAAGAACCGCCAATGGGGTACCCCTTGCACATGATACAGGAGCTATCCCATAATTAAAATGACAAGGCAAGCAGATAGTGAGCATCTCAGCAATCTTTTTATTTGCTATTTGCATTGGTTTTTATTGAGGATGCTTCACAGATTGCTCACTATGGTTATGTTGCAAGTTTCCACCATGATTAGGCATGACTTAGGCTAGCGGGCTCAGGTGTTTCTCTAACACACATACATAACTCCATGGACTTACAAGCTCCCCTTTTATTTCACACCGACGACATCCACAAACAAAAGAGCATGATATCAACTGTGTACAATGTACAGGTGCAATGTTGAAAGTGTTCCCCGTGACAACATGGTTCTGCTAATTCCAACGTATAGGTGCAAGCATATACAACTTCGATGAAACAATGGTTCAAGTTTATTAGGGGCAAGAAAATAAGGTGCGCCATCAAGTTCGTGAGAGCTTTACTGACTAATTTTCACATAATAAAATAATTTTTTAATTTGAAAGATAGATGAAGCTTGCGAATTTGCTTGGAATAGCAATAATGCTAATAGGTAGATATGGTGGACACAAATGTCATAGGTTTTGGTTTGAAGGGGTTGGATGCATGAGAAGTATGCCTTCTCAAAACAAGTTTCTAGCTAGCAAGGCTGGGTAGCAAGCAAGTTGAAGGAAATAAGAAAACATACAAGTAATAAAGCCAAACATGCAATCTTCCTTGAAGACAAAAGATCTTAAATAAGGAATACTAAGCTTATGAGCCAATCAAGAAAGAAAATAAATGATACAAAATACCTGTAAGCTTTTTATGTTTTCCTTTTAATCCTCAAAAAGGAAAGTGTCGCTACTGACCAAAGCTTGGTTTGCCAAAACCAATTTAGATCTACTTGATGCTCCCAAAGTGATACCAATACTGATCAACAAGATCAATCATATAATAGAGATTGCAGACTAAAATAAAAAGTGCAAAAAGTAAAAGATGAGACTTCTCATTAATATTCTATAAAGTCACTCACACCAACAGATACATAGATAACCAACTAAAGGAGAGATACTTCCACAATGCAAACCAACCTATAAGATAACTTCTCTACCCAAGATATGAAACTACTAAAAAGGTAAAAAAAGATAAAAGATAATGATGTGATACCGAGGCACTCCCCAGGCTTCCCTCCCGTAGACATCCGTGCCGTCCTCCTAAGCTTGATAGGGTTTGACACCACTCCAATGCTTGCAACGGTAGCGCGGGTGTTCGAATGCTCTTCCTCCTTCATGTCTTCTGCATCCCCAACCAAGATCTCCTCCTCCTTGGGGTTTTGAGGATCATCTTCCACGGGCTTCTTGCATTTGTCGTTGGCGGAGACCATGATGCTCTAAACTTGAGAAGATTTCCTGACAGAAACAGATTGATATGAAAACACGACGAGAACACAATATACAAACCTCGGGGGATCCGGGGGTTATATATTATGAAGTTTCAACACATAAGGAAGGTACTGTGCGAAAACGAGGCGGAGACGGACTCCAGGGGGCTCACACCCCCTATAGGCGCGGCCAGCTGGGGCCCGCGCCTAGGGTGGGTGTGGCCCGTCTGGCCTCCGTTTCCTCCTCTGTTTCGTCTCATAACCTTTTGTATGTAATAAAAACGTCAAAAATATAAAAAGATAAGTTCACAAACCTTCAGTTTTCATCACTTTTACCTATTCAAAGACGGACTCTGCAGATTCCTTCTCTCCTTCTCTTGAAAATTTCTTTCATACAAGGCCTCACACAAACCTCATTGGCAGCATTACTGTGTGCAAAAACAATAAACCTTTAGGTTCAAACTTGAACTGAAATCCATCAAAACAAAAGCTATTGTAGAAACTCCTTTCCAAAAGCCCAAAAAGAATATGAAAGGGAACCAATATAAGAAGAAAATGCAAATGATGGCAGAAATCTATCAAAACAGACCAGCAGGTAAAGATTGATTTTTTTCAGAAAACTTCTGTTGCTCAAATCAAAAAGTGCAAAACTAAGGAAAGTTGGATAACAACTTGGAGAACAAGCACAAAAAATTAAAGCTCCATCCGAACTACTAAGATCCTTCAAGAATTTTTACAATGCAGTACAAAAATGTGTCCCAGGACAGCCACTTTTCACAACTCCTCTACTTCTCAAAATTAGTTGATCTTGACACAAAAACCAAAACAAAAAGGATAAGGAGTGGTTATTACTAAGGTAACAACTTCCAAGACTCAACAAAACTATTGGGTTATCTCCCAAGAAGTACTTTTCTTTATTGCCTTTAAGTTAGGCTTGATAACTTCAAAGATGCTCACATAGGAGATATAGATTTGAAGTGAAAGAGAGCATCAAGAAGAAAATATCCAACACATTTGAGTCTAACCCACTTCTTATGCAATTGGGTCTCATGAGAAAACGAATTGTTAAAACAAAAAGGCACTAGCATAGGAAGACAAAACAAATGCAACTTCAAATCTTTCAACATAAAATAGGGAAACTTAATATTATTGAGATGCATAAAACCATGTTTCCCTCTCTCATAATAACTTTCAGTAGCACTCTGAATAAAGTTGACAATATAATTGTCACAAGGAACAACTTTACCACTAGAATGAGCATACTTACAATCATCAAAAAGAGGTCCAAGGTCATAAACTGGACCAATAGAAGCAAGTTTTTCCACCCAGAAATCTTCATTAGGAAAGCTATTTTCATAAGGAGCTTTAGCAAATTTGGAAAAGTTGAACTCATAAGAATCTCCATTAAACCTAGTTAAAACTTTCTCCTTCTTACAATCTATAATAGCTCCACAAGTGTTCAAGAAAGGTCTACCAAAAATGATAGGACAAGTTTTACTAGCTGCTGAACCAAGCACTAGAAAATCAGCAGGATACTTAATCTTACCGCAAAGGACTTCCACATCTCTTACAATACCAATAGGGCAAATGGTTTCCTTATTATCAAGGTGAATAACCACATCAATGTCCTCAATCTCACAAGGACCAATTTCATGCATAATCTCCCTATAAAGCTCATAAGTAATAGCACTAGAACTAGCACCAATGTCACATAAACCATAATAGCAATGATCACCAATTATAACAGAAAGCACAGGGACACTAGTTTTCCTAGATTTACTAGGATGAGAGACAATACTAGAAGCGTCTTCACAGAAGACAATGTTCCCAACTTCTACGTTTTTAGTGACAAGATCTTTCGCAATGGCTACTATAGGTTCAATGTTTATTTGCTCATCAGGTTCCATAGCTTTCTTTGTACCTTCGTTATTTGCACTAATTATGATAGAATACTCCTTTACCTTAGCTGGGAAAGGTGTTTTCTCAGGCAAAGTATGATTAATAGTACAAACTTTAGTATTTCTAGCAGGAACATGATTAATAACATCTTTATAAGGTGCATGGTACTTATCCCAATTTTTTTTAGGAATTTCTATGTAAGAGGCAAATGCCTTAAAACAATTGGCAATACTTTGAGAATCAAGACCATACTCGGTACTGATATCACGGAAGTCATCAGTTCCCATAGAAGATTTAATGCATTCATAATCATAGTCTATACCTGACTTTCTTCCTTTGGCATTCTCCCATGCTTCAGTGTTCTCTTGAATACGGTCCAGGAGATACCATTTAGCTTCTTCCTTCATACGTGTGAATGATCCAGCACAAGAAGCATCTAGTAAATCTTTATCATGAAGAGAAAGCCTAGCATAAAATTTATTGATAATAATATTGTTAGGGAGTTCATGAATAGGATATTTAAGCATTAGTAACTTCAATCTCCCCCAAGCTTGAGTTGTAATCTCTCCATCACGAGGCCAAAAGTTATATATTGGATTCCTATCCTTATGAATCTCACTGGGAGGATAGAATTTAGAATAAAAGAGAGGTATTATTTCCTCCCATTCCTTGGATTGTCCATTCTTCAGCAGCTTATACCATTCTCCAGCTCTTCCTTTCGATTATATAGAGAGTAACTTATTCTTCACCTGTTCAGTTGTGATACCTGCACACTTAAACAACCTGCATAATTCAAGGATAAAAAGAAAGTGATCACTAGGGTGGACAGTTCCATCCCCTAAATAATAATTATCCATAACACGGTCAACAATACTTGTAGGTATCTTAAAAGGATCTATCTCAACAGGTGGTGGTTCATCCACTACCCTAACAGTGGTAGTAGTTTTCCCAAACAGAAAACCAAGTGGGTTATACATATTGGAAACAAAGTAACAAACTGAAATAAAAACAATACTCACAGTAGAAGTTTACTTTACCAGTTCACTCTTCAATAGAGCTTCACTCCCGGCAATGACGCCAGAAAATATTCTTAATGACCCACAAGTATAGGGGATGTATCGTAGTACTCTCGATAAATAAGAGTGTCGATCCCAACGAGGAGCAGAAGGTGCTGACTAGTGGTCCTCGCTAAAGAGTTCTCTGTAAATACTTAGCAAACGGATTTTTAGGGGTTTTCTGATAAAGCAACGAAATAAAGTGCGAGTAAATAAAACAGCAAACAATTGAAGCAAGTGGCCCAATCCTTTCTTATCAAAGGACAAGCCAGTGGAAATACTAATGAGGACCAAACGTTCTCGAGGACACATGGGAATACTGTCAAGTGCTTTCGCTTCATATAGCTGATTAATCTTCTTTGACTTTATAAGTGTTGTGTGGGTGAACCTGTGCTAATGTACCGACCTTACTTGTACTAATACATACTTCTGATTAAAACCCTTGCAATCATCCGCAACTACAAGAAAGCAATTAAGATATAAACCTAACCACAACGTTAAACTCTGAGATCCTACACTCCCTTGTCCAATGGTTTCCTAACGGGGTTTTAGGTTTCTGTCACTCCGGCAACCCCACAATTAGTAGCCAAATACACAATGCATTCCCCTAGGCCCATAAATGGTGAAGTGTCATGTAGTCGACGTTCACATGACACCACTAGAAGAATAGCACCACAACTTATATACTAAACCATATCTCAACACAAATCCACTACTAACAACATAACTTCTCCCATGTCCTCAAGAACTAAACGAACTACTCACGAGACATCATATGGATCAAGATCAAAGATGATATGGTAATGGATAACAATCTGAACATAAACAATAATTCAATGGTTCCACTCACAAGCATCAACTACAATAGTAATAAACACCGGGAAAATTTCCCCTAAGAACTATGCAAGATTCAACACAATTGTTACAGCGGGATGGAGTGGTGATGATGGTGCTGGTGGAGATGATGGTGTGGATGATAATGATGATCCCGATGAAGTCTAGCTTGATGATGGTGTTGATGGCGATGATGTCCCCTCTCCAGGAAGGAATTTCCCTGGCAAAAATCTGTCTGCCGGAGAGCTCTTTCTCTCTTGGCGTTTTCCGCCCCGTAGAGGCGGCGGAATCTTTCTGTTGTCGCTCCTCGTGTATTAGGGTTTCAAGGAGAAGATATAGGCGAGAGGGTGGAGCCAGAGGTGGGCCAGGTGGGACACACCCCCTGTAGGTGTGGCCTAGGGTGGCCCGCGCCTGGGGGTGCGGGCCCCCTATGGCCCAACTCCGCCTCCCCTTCTGGCATTCTTTGTATTTTGGGAAAATAGGATTTTCCGTAGTTTTTTTGGTATTTTTATGATCTTCACAAAATTGCATCAAAACACCGCTTTTTCCATCAGAATCCTGACTCTCGCAGTTCATCCTCCAAGAATCATCCAACATGCAAAAACATAAGAAAAGACATAAGTAATACCTCTTAATATGAAATATATCAATGAATAGAGGAAAATTATGATATAGAATGGTGATGCAAATTGGACGTATCAGGGGCATGCGACCCTCCTTGATGGGCACCTTCTAGAGGTTGCGAAGGTGAAAACCGAGCGCCTGGTGCTTGGCTCTAAAGGCGTTGACATTCTTTGACAGGCCGCAGGTCTTCACGTCCTCAGCATGCCTCACGAGGGAGTTGAAGTCGGTGGCGAGGCCCTTGGTGCAG
Source organism: Avena atlantica (assembly GCA_910589765.1). Taxonomy (NCBI): domain Eukaryota; kingdom Viridiplantae; phylum Streptophyta; class Magnoliopsida; order Poales; family Poaceae; genus Avena; species Avena atlantica. The sequence goes on along the minus strand of OU342738.1, from coordinate 336,367,541 downwards.
AAGGGGCACCTCTAGACGTCACCGGCGAAGAAGCTGTTGAACTGGCCGGACTTCAGCTAACTTAGCACCTATAGACGTCACCGGCGAAGAAGCTTGGTGTCTGTGGACTCGTCGTCGCTGCAGACGTCACTACTATCCACCTATTACAAAAAACAGTAGCGTGCAATAATAACATGATTGAGATACCATGATTATTTGGATTGATTAATTGCATAAATTAACCGATTGACATCCCCTGATTATTCCCCAATCCCCAAATATCAAACCATATCGAATACTGATCCCAACTATAGATCGATGCTAGTACTGGTCCCAACTACAGATTGGTGCTAGTACTAATCCTAACTACATATTGGTGCTAGTACTGATCCCAACTAGGGGCATTCATCAAAATACGAGATCTAACACAAGAGGATTAGCTACTGTAAAATACCTAGCATCCAAAAGATTGAAAATACGAATAGTCGAGCCCTAATAACACACGATCTAGCATCCAATGATGGGAATGGGGGAAGAACAAAGGAAGGAGAGAAAACCCTAGTTACCTCTGACCATGGGTCGGCTACGCTCGTGTCGAAGGGGTTTTCCGGCCTGATTTAATCGTTGTCCCCGTAGGGGTCCCAGCCGTGCGGGATCTACAGGAGAACGGTGGGGGCCTGTATGGGGATGGGTGCCTCCTCACTGGTGGCTACGGCGGAAGCGAGGACGGGGGTCTGGACGGGGATGGAGGCTGCCTTCAATGCCTCGACGCGGGCCTGTACAGGGATGGGGTCCTCCTCTTCGGCCGCCTTGGAGGCGACGATGGACACCACGGCGTTCTTCTCCATCGCTGGCGTGGTTGGGGTTTTCTTGGGGGTTTGCAGATGGTGATGGGACATTGGAGATGGTTGCGTGAGTGAGTGAGAGAGTGAGTGATGAGTGAGAGTGAGGAGGCCTCTATAAAGGTGAAGGGAGGAGACGTTTTGTTGCACCACCATGCACCGCGTAACCGCGTGTGCTACTACACTATGCACGGCCACACGCATCCGCTACCGCCCCGTGCACCGCGACATGCGTACCATGTGTCACGTTTTCCCCCTTGTGTCTAACCTTGGCCACCTAGTTGTGCTCAGTTATACCCTCGAGTGTAGCACTAGAAGTTTGGTTGTATTCAGTTTTGCCCTCCAGTAATAACACTACCGTGTGCAATATACTCACTTTTACCCTCAAGTGGCTGGTCAACAAAGAGTCAACGAATGGGTTTTAGCTAGCTAATTGAGTCATTTTATGCACAATAAATTCAAAAAGATCAAAACATAGTGGCATCTACCTAGCGAGTCTTATTATGTGACCTGCCACCATAAGAAATGTATATAAATCAATTTTTAACCAAAATCACCACTTCTCAAATCACCTACTATCTATGAAGGTTCATGGATTTCTACTCAAGCCTCTTCCCAAAACATCCCTCCCCAAAACATAATTTGTCTGAATGAGGCAATAATTGTCAAACTGATATATATTTGAATTGCAAATAGTTTGATGTATGCCAATATGTATTTTATTGTATAAAAGAAGCATTTTCCAAAAAATTTAAATCTCTTTCTATTTTCTATTTGAACCCCTTGTCAGTTTTTCCCTTGGTTTTAAAGTTCTACTCAGTTTTGCCCTTGGTTTTTAAGTTCAAATCAGTTTTCCCCTCCCTCTTAGTCACAAACTCTCACACTTGTGCTCATCTTGGCTTCTACGCTCTAGTTGGTCGAGACAGTTGTCACGCGGATCATACCCACCAATTGTTGATCCTCTAATTGATCCTCTGTTATCTAGTGGACAGGATAACCCTTGTATCTGTCGGGGGCCACCGATGCTTTAACTCCATAAATAAATGATTTTGAATATAATTTGAAGGGAAAGTGTTCAAAGGTGTATAATTTTTGCATTATATTTCACTCCATGAAAATGATAAATGATCGGGATTTGATTAGCACAACATTATCATGTCCTAAGTGCGATTTCTTTTTGAAAGATCCAGCAAATGCTGGCTTCCGATTTTGATAGAAGGTAGAATATTTACATGTTGGTATTACACCAAAGGGGTAAGCAAAAAGAAAGAGTTCAAAGGTGTATAATTTTTTCCATATGCAAGTTTATGCATTACATTCTATGAAAAAGATGATCTCTCAAGATGTTATTAGCACATCATTATCACGTATTAAGTGCGATTTCATAGTGTTCAAAGTTTTATAATTTTCATTTACGCAAGTTTAGGGATCACTTTTCACACTATAAAAATGGTAAACACTCTTTTACATTAAGAGTTGTATATTTCTTAAATTTGAAAGTGTTCAAGACTTGTGTCAATTATAAACACTCTTTTACATTAAGAGTTATATAATGTTTTCAATTTGAAAGTGTTCAAGAATTTTGTCAATTATAAACACTCTTTACATTAAGAGTCGTATGATTTTTTAAAATTTGGAAGTGTTCAAGAGTAGTGTCAATTATAAACACTATTTTACATTAAGAGTTGTATATTTTTTTAATTTGAAAGTGTTCAAGAGTTGTGTCAATTATAAACACTCTTTTACATTAAGAGTTGTGTAATTTTTTCAATTTGAAAGTGTTCAAGAGTTGTGTCAATTATAAATACTCTTTTACATTAAGAGTTGTATGATTTTTTTTAATTTGAAAGTGTTCAAGAGTAGTGTAAATTATAAACACTCTTTTATATTAAGAGTTGTATATTTTTTAATTTGGAAGTGTCCAAGAGTAGTGTCAATTATAAGCACTCTTTTACATTAAGAGTTGTATAATTTTTTCAATTTGAAAGTGTTCAAGAGTTGTGTCAATTATAAACACTCTTTTATATTAAGAGTTGTATAATTTTTTTAAATTTGTAAGTGTTCAAGAGTTGTGTCAATTATAAACACTCTTTTACATTAAGAGTTTTATAAAAAAAATAATTTGAAAGTGTTCAAGAGTTGTGTCATTTATAAACACTCTTGTACATTAAGAGTTGTACAATTTTTTTAATTTGAAATTGTTCAAGAGTTGTGTTATTTTCTTATTTATTATGCATCCATGTCCCTAATTTTTAATTATAAACACTCTTTCACTTGATTGCAGCCAAGACATTAACTCGATAAACCAATTAAATCATCAAAACGGCTCGCCGGCCGCATTCTCCAAAGCAAGCGTCACGGTTGCCATTTTGGTGCGAGATTTTGGTACATTTTGGTGCGAGATCTAACCTTATCTGTGCACGGTTGCCATTGTCATCCTTCGTACAGGTCAATGGGATGGCACAATACTGCGGCCAGGACGAACGAGAGGCCGAAGTGAACCTCGACAAAGGGTCATCGTCGCCGGAGAAGGGCCGCCGTCGCCGGAGAAGAAGAAGAAGAAGAAGAAGAAGAAGAAGAAGAAGAAGAAGAAGAAGAAGAAGAAGAAGAAGAAGAAGAAGAAGAAGAAGAAGAAGAAGAAGAAGAAGAAGAAGAAGAAGAAGAAGAAGAAGAAGAAGAAGAAGAAGAAGAAGAAGAAAGGGGAGGCAATGGCATGGGCGGGGGCACGGGGATGGCTCCCGTGGATAAGCTGTGGGTCCGATGCTCACGTGGATAAGATATGGGTCCCATGCTGATCTGGATAAGTGGAGAGAGGTTTCCACTACGGGAACCAACTAAACGCGACCCCACTTGTCATCATGTAACGTCAAGGGTCCAGTACGGGACCTGACAGACCGCAACCCCACTTGTCAGCACGTAATGATGAGGGTCCACTATGGTACCCAACTGAATGTGGCCCCACTTGTCAGCATCTAACGGCAAGGCTGATGGACAGCGAGTTTCAGACCGTGCGAGAGTTCCATAATAGGCGATGGGCAAAAGTGAGGAAAAGCTAAGCAGCTAGGGAAAAGTGAGTACAACTAATGAACCAAGGGAACAAAAATATAAATCCCTTGAATTAAATGATTAAGTGATGAGGAAGCTAAGAAATGTCTTAAGGAGAAGGGTATTAAATTTGAAGATGTGGAGAATTTACCTTCTATGAAGAATTATGTAAGCAAATCTCTCACTCATCCACTATTGAGGTACACTCTCTCCAACATTTTGATAATGGTGATATTCCTTACTCTAAACCTCCTGATCAATGCTTAGAATAATTTGATATTTATGTTGTTAAGCAAGATAATTTTAATAAGGGAGTGCAGAATCATCTAATGGAAAATTCTAGAGCTATTAATAAGTTGCAAGATATTGTGGAGAGAACCTCCAATGATGTTAAAATGCTTGTTAACCATTTCCAAATGGTTCAAACTCATATTGATCAGCTTACTAAGGTGCAAAAAGATTTGCTAGTTAATGCTTCTCGAGAAAAACATGCTTACGAAGTTAGAACTAGAAGTGGTGCTTCTACTTAGGATCCTTTATATCCTGAGGGACATCCTAAAAGGATTGAGCAAGATTCTCAAAAATCTAAAAATAGTGGTACTCCTTCTAAGAAAAATAAAACGAAACATAAAACAGTTGTAGAATATTCTGAACCTGATAAAGATCCTAATAGTATATCTGTCTCTGATGCTAAAACTGAAAGTGGTAATGATAAAAATGATGATTCTGATAAAGAAGAAATTGAAGAAGAACCTGAAGGCACACTAAGAATACTAAGTACACTAAGGAAGATTTTGCTGCTAATAAACATGGTAGTGAAAGAGAGCCTTGGGTGCAAAAACCAATGCCTTTTCCTGATAAGAAACACAAGTCAAAGGAAGAAGAACACTATAACAAGTTTTGTGAGTGGATGAAACCTTTGTTTTTGCAAATTCCTTTGACTGATGCTATTAAATTGTCTCCTTATTCAAAGTATATGAAGGATATTGTCTCTAATTAAAGGAAGATTCCTAATGAGGAAATTTCCACTTTTCTTGCTAATTATTCCTTCAATGGTAATGTTCCAAAGAAAATTGGAGATCCAGGGATTCCAACTATTCCTTGCTCTATTAAAAATAATTATGTTAGAACTGCTTTGTGTGATTTGGGAGCAGGAGTTAGTGTTATGCTTTTTTCTCTCTACAAGAGACTTCACCTAGGAAAATTGATACCAACTGATATATCTTTGCAAATGGATGACAAGTCTACTGCTATTCTTATTGGTATTTGTGAGAATGTTCCTGTTCAAGTGGCTAATAATTGTTTGATATTAGCTGACTTTGTTGTGCTTGAAATGCCTGAAGATGATAGCATGTATATTATTCTTGGGAGACCTTTTCTTAATACTTCAGGTGCTGTTATTGATTGTAATCAAGGAAAAGTAACTTTTAATGTTAATGAAAAGGAGCATACTATTTATTTCCCCAAGAAGATTGACAAGAAATATGGCCTAAATTCAGTTGAAAATATTAAGGGTGTCAAAGTTGGAGAAATATATTGTCCCATACCACAAGAGGATTATGAAACTATTATGATTGGGACTATTGCTATCAAGGTTGAGGTAACATAATCATCTAGTGAAATGCAAAGTTTTGCTTCATATAAAATTGTTTTGGTAACAAGACCTGATCAACCTTGCTAATAAAGGGATTTTGATGAGCAAAACAATGTTTTCACCATGATTATCTTTGCATTTCTGTCCCCACTGAGTCACTACTGGGCCAACCTATTTAATAAAGGGATTTTTCTTCATATAAAATTTCACCGCGCCACCTTGAGGGACAGAGAGGAACCTGGAGTGACCCAGTGGGGCCCACCAGGTAGGCACACCACCAGGTGGCGCGGCCAGCCCTAGGGCGCGCCTAGCCATGGTGTGGTCCACCCCTGGACCTCCACTTATCCAGCCACCTACCACTACACTCTCTCTCCCGAGAAAACACCGGAAAATTTCTCAAACCCGCGTTCTTGTTGTTCTTCACCGTGATTTTTGATCTCCTTGCTCAGCCACTCTTTGCTGCTGATTTTTGGAGCATTTGTTCTCCGATATGTGACTCCTCCGCTTGTCCAAGTAGATTTTTGATTAGTGGATTATATCTTGAGTATTTTTCTACTATAGGTGATAGGTTATGTGAGCTTGCATGCTTGTTCTATGCTTAGAGAAATTATTTTGATGCATGTTTATCCCTTTTGCAAGTCCCTATAGTAGTTCCCTTCATTTAGTAGCTTTGAAAAAAAATTGTGAAGTTTGTCTAAAAATTTCAGAAAAGAAGATGAATGAACAACAACTCAACCAACAGGAATTGAGGGTGCATGAGTTCATGAAAGTACACCGTGAGGAGGGTGTTTTCCCTTCTATTTATTCATGCCTCGAATTCATCAGAGCTGCAGGAATTCTTCAAGATTTCCAGACTCTAATTTCTAATGCAGGATTGGAGCATTTTGTTGATGATGAACCTTACCAATATGTGAAACTAACTATGTCTATGGTGCAGGATTTTTGATTTAGTTGGTCTTTGCCTAACCCCATGGTTCATTACAAAATTTACAGCTGTCGATCTCCCTTTTGATGATTTTTGTGTAGCTATTAAATTGCCACAGTGGGGTTCACGCGAGAAGATTAAGGAGCGGCCTAAGACACTTACGGACTTGTATGCAGAGATTTGCCAAGATAGCAGCTTCTCAAAGGAGAGTGGTAAAATTCGAAATATTCATCTCCCATCTATTCGATATTTTACCTATTTTATTGCCAAGTGCGTTCTTGCTATAAAGACTGCTAATAAATTATCTTATTATGATCTAGCTTTTATCTCGGCTGCTTTGTGACAGGATAGGACTTTTAACTTGGGTGATTTGATAGCTTACCGTCTCTCTTCTAACCTCGAGAAAGGTGGAATTTGTGGAGGCCTCATTGCTTCTCGTTTATTAGCTTTGCATGGTGTAATGCCTCATCAATTAGACTTACAGTTTCCTATAGAGAAGCTTGATCTTAATTCCATGATACAACATAAATTTGTTTCTCCTTGGGCTGACTTGAGCGATTTATCTTATGAAATAACCTTTCTCAAGAGTGGATGGAGAGGGGGTAAGTCTGAGCGAGTAGTCCTTTTGCTTGCGCCTGTTTTGTTTAACCTTGATATCAGGAAAGGATGGCACTTACGGAGGAGGAGATTGACACATACATGGAGGAGCTTTCCCAACAAGTGGAGAATGTTGGAAGGGAGGCCGAGGATAATTCAGTCCAGCCCTCCAACACGAGGGAGTCCTCATACCAGCAGTCTGTTTCTGATTGGGGGGCTCTGCTTCTTCTTTACGAGGGCCTGATCATGATCATTCTTACTATGACCCGCCGGCTTGGAGTTCCTACCCACATTGGGATTGATCTCCACTTAGGACAAAAGCCTAAGCTTGGGGGGAGGTATACCGGCATCACACTCGTCTACATATCATATTCTGTCAATACTATATATCCATTTTTCGCTTTCTTTCTTTTTCGATGTTGTTCTTGTTTTGTTTCTGCTTTCCAAAACAGAAAAGGAGCAAAAATATTTTCGCTATTTATCTTTGTCTACTTCTCTAGTTTTTAGCTTTAGTTTGCTTGTGTCACATCCCAAGATTTTCCAAATCTTGTAATGTGAAAAATAAATAAACAAAATAAATGATTGTTGAAAATTAGGGTGAAAATAAACTTTTTGTTTCTAACTGGAAACTTAAAATCCCATCTTGAACAAACTTTGGTTAATGTTTGAATCCAACTAAATTCAAATCAAGTGAAATACATTCTTCATAAATGCATCTGGAAATTTAAACACTTGGAAAATAAACCAAAATCTTAAATCCCTATTAGAAGAAAATCATTTCAAAAGATCTCTCTAAGCCTATGGATTATGTTCCATATAAAAATTTATCAAAAAACATTAGTAGATGACCAAGAATGACAAATAGAAATATTATAAAACCATAGAAATTGATTTCAATCAATTTGGAACCAAAGATAAAATCTTATGAATTTAATAAGATAAGGAAATTAAATTTCCAAAACTAATAAAGCACCTATCTGGAAATCCATACCAAATGGTGAGAAAATAATCCTAACGAGATTTAAAAAGATAAGCAAATATTAAATAAGATTTTACCAATTGGAATCACCAAGTTTGGATCTATAAATAAAAAGATATGGAATTTATAAGATGAAGAAAGAAATATTAAATAAGGAATATTAAAGACCAAATTAAATCTTGGCCTTATCCATAAGCAAATGGAATAAATATAATACAAATCCAAATAAAATAAAAAGATAAAGAATTTTCAAATTAAATAAAATGGCATTAACCAAATTCCATTTCCATTTGAATAAAGACAAAGTCCCTATTAGAAATGATTAATTAAATCATGGGAAAATAATATTTGGAATTTACCCAAGAGGAATAAAAGTAGTTTAATTAACTTAAATAAGATCAAAGAAATCTTCCAAATAAAACTTATGGAATTAAAACTATATTTAATTTCATTGGAATAAAGACAAATACCCAATTTTAAATGATTAATAAATCACATTAAAAACATTCCAAATAATTCAAGGTGAATTGTTTGACACCCAAATAAACAAATAAAACCTACTGAAAAGATTTGGAAAGATTTAGACTTCAAATGGATTTTTTAAAACATTATTAAATCTTGATTGAATTTAATACAAGGGACTATTTTAATTAATTAGTATGCCCTAAAAAGAATAAAAGAATTATTCTAATTTGGACTTCGGAATGTGTTAATAAACAGTGTTTGATTATTCACAAAGTTTGGCAAAAGTTTGATTTCAAATGAAAATATTTGAATTGATTAAACAAAATCAAAACAGATAAATAGAAATGGAAAAAAGAAAAATGATCAGAACAAAAAAAATAGCAGAAGCCAGCCCAACCCAGTAGACCCAGTCCAGCCCAGCATCGGCCCACTCCCTCTCTCCCACGAGAAAACGTTTCATACCAGAAAATTGAACTGCATAGTCGCTGACTAGAAGGCCCCACTCTTCCTCTCTCTCTCTCTCGCAGACAGCCAGGCCCCACCTCCCAGCTTTCTTCCTCACCCGCGCGACGACCCCGCCCCCAATGCCTCCGTCGCTGTTTATGGCCAATGAAGGCACCATCAATCCAAGTTAATCTCTCCATTAATCCCCGTCGCAACCACGCTTACTAAACCGCCTGCTCCTCCTCCACCTTTTCCCCGAGATCCCATCCCTTCTCTGCCATCGGGCTGTTCCCATTTCGATCTCGCGCCCTCACTGCTCCGACGAACCTCTGCTCCAATTCCGGCCACACCTCGCCGCGCCTCGCCCCCTCGACCACACAAGCGTGTGTAGGGTTTCGTAGCATGGAAAACAAAAAATTTCTATCGCATACAAACAAACAAGCCAAGATATATCTACTAGATTGTAGCAACGAGTCGATGGAATAACTTACCCTCGAAGATTCCAAAGTGTTTAACGAGAGCAGATTCTCGTGGGTGATGTAGTCATACTCTTGCCGATCTCAAGATCGCGTAGACGATCCTTCCGGCGCTGCGTTCCGGCAGCGCTCCCGCAGTCGGTCACACGTTCGGTACTCGACGAAGACCTTCCTCTCCCTTGTTCCAGCAGGCAGCGGAGGTTGTAGCACTCTCCTCGCGATTCCGGCAGCACAACGGCGTGGTACCGGAAGTAGAGGGGAGATCTCGCAGGGCTTCGCCTTAAGCCGGAGCGAGTATGGTGGAGTATGAGAGAGCTCCTCGGCGATCTAGGGTTTAGACACACTAAGGAGGAGGTGCTAGAGCCGGCGGCTTGGGTTCCGGGGACCCCCAAGTCGGTGGCTAGGGCAAAACCCTAGGGGGGCGGCGGCGGCTATGGTGGGCTGCAGCTTCTAGGGTTTGAGGTGAGGGACTTATGTGCTCTAGGAGGGGTCCCTGCCCCTCCTTATATAGGTGGAGGGGGGCCGGCGGCCAAGGGGAGGGAGAGGAGTCCCTCCCCAACTCGGCTTGGAGGGTTGCCGCCGGTTGGAGGAGGGAACTCCTCCCCAACTCGGATTCCATTTAATCCTTTATTTGGAACAGCGAGGTCACTTAGTACACGATGCAATCATACCAACTTGATACAACACATTCATGTACCCTTCCCCTCCGGAGTGCCGGACATTCCGGAACATTCTAGAACATTCCCGATGAAAACACCTGAATCATTCCCCAACTCCGAAACGGGACTTTCCTTATATGAATCTTATTCTCCGGACCATTCCAGATCACCTCGTGATATCCCAGATCCCATCCGAGACTCTGAACAACATTCGGTCTCTTTCTCATTCATTCCATAACTACTCAAACAACGTCGAATCCTTAAGTGTGTCTCCCTACGGTTCGTGAATTATGCGGACATGATCGAGACACTTCTCCGAACAATAACCAATAGAGGAATCTGGAAATTCATATGGCTCCCACATATTTCTACGATTACTTTGCGATCGAATGAACCACTTACATACGATACCAATTTCCCTTTGTCTCACGATAGTTTACTTATCCGAGGTTATGATCGTCGGTATCTCTGCATACCTAGTTCAACCTCGTTACCGATAAGTACTCTTTTCTCATTCCCGTGGTATGTGATACCTTGTGAGCCAGTCACATGCTTGCAAGCTAATTGGATGACATTCCACCGAGAGGGCCCAGAGTATATCTATCCATCATATGGATGGACAAATCCCACTCTTGATCCATGTGCCTCAACACATACTTTCTGAACACTCAATGCCACCTTTATAGCCACCCAGTTACGGTGTGGTGTTTGATGTCATCAAAGCATCCTTCCGGTGATGGTGATTAGCATGATCTCATGGTCGAAGGAATTAGGTTACTATGTATCAGAAAGCTTATAGCAAATGAACTATATTAAATGACTTGATCTTTATGCTACGCTTAACTATAGGAGTATGTCCATCACATCATTCTCCTAATGATATGACCCTGTTGTTAATAACATCTCTATGTTCATGATCAGGAAACCATGATCATATATTAACCAACAAGCTAGTTTAACAAGAGGCTTTACTAGGGACTCTTTTATGTTTACAAATCACACAAGTATTAATGTTTCCTGTTAATACAATTATAGCATGGTATGTAAACATTTATCATAAGTATGAAGATATGATAATAACCACTTTATTATTGCCTCTTGGGCATATCTCCAACAGTCTCCCACTTGCACTAGAGTCAATAATCTAGTTTCAAACCTTTGTGTATTCAACACCTATGGCTTTCCGGTGTTGTATGTACACGATTGCTAGTGGTCAACTGATCTCCGGATCTGACACTTCCAGGTCCGTGTGTAATTGCATGTCTTTGCATCTCTACGCATCACTCATTCTCTAATGAGATGGCTTCGTACAAATTTGGTCCTTTGGTGTGACCTTTAGTTCATTGGGGTTTAAAAAACATGTTGATAATATTGTCGTACAATATATCTTCATAGTATTTTCCCACTGTGAACTACACCTAGTTTGATAACAAACTACTTGACACAAATGCCCTCTTTTGCTGCTAAAATAGCAGTCATACACTTAGCCTTTTGTTGTAGTATCTGTCACAATGTCTTAACTTTGGAACTCATCCAAATCCATTATGGAACTTACTTTCCATTATATTGTGCCACCACCCTTAGTTTAGATTGAGATAAACTTAATTTGTACTTTGTGACAAAACTAGTATCAATGTAATTCATTTACAATGAACTAATCATCTGTTTGTCACTTCCACAAATAATATACTCTTAGTTCTTCCAAAAGATCATAAGAATATCCTTACTATTGTCCAATGATCAACTTAAGAATCATTCTGGTATATGCTCATAACATTTAGAGTATAGGACATATCTGGATTTGTACATATCACAGTATGATTGATATAAATACTCTTTGTGATTTCATACATCAAGTATCAACCTATACTTGAATCTTTGTTTCACTTACCAAGCGTCAATACACTTGAATATATCATTAATATTGAACTCATTCAATCATTTCTGTGCGACAAGAACCTTTCTTGTAGTTTCTATATTGAACTCATTCAATACATCATCTATGTACTTTCGGCACAACCATATTAGCGTCTATTGATGCTAAATATTTGGGTTTTTCCTAAGCCTTTCATCGAGATGAAATTCTTATCTTGTGTTAATAAAAGATACATTATTTCCAATCAACAATATGTCTTCCACATAATGTATTAGAAACATGTCTTAGCGCTCCCACTTAATTTCTTGCAAATGCAAGCATCTTCATCATCTCTGATGAATTTAAACTCTTTTAACATTTTCATCATAGTGAAGATTCCAACTCCGCTATGCTTACTTCAACCATTGAAGTTTGCATATGATTTTAGCATCCTTTGAATTAGCAAAACCCTTTGGACCGTGTCATTCACACATCCTAGGTAACCCTTCTATTAGAAGAATTTGTTTTGTTTATCCAACACATAACAAAATTATATGTTGTGGTTGCTACATTAATCCGTCTAGACTAAATATCGCTATGAAAGATCAAATCTTTTCATAGTCAACCCTTGAACATTGTTGTGAACTCTTTCCCAACATGTCGACAATTTCATAGATGCGAAATATTCATGTCTATTTCTTTATAGATCCAAACACAACTGTAAGGTCTTACACCTTTCTCGAGGGTCCTTCAAGTTCAAAACTTGATATCTCGTGTATGGAACTATCACGGATTTTATGACTTCAAGCCATTTGACGGAGTCAGGGCCCATCATCGCTTCTTTGCATGTAGTCGGTTCATTATTCTCAAATAATGATTCAACCCTCAAATCTTGGTATTTGATTGTTTACCCGACCTACTTGTTTCAATAGGAACTTAGATCTCCGTGACCACAACCTTTGAGGCACGCGAGCCATGAGCATTGTTGCTGCCTCCGAAACACTTTTCGGCGCTGCGTAACTCTACACATATAGCTAAGGTTCTTTTAACCTTATCAAAGTTCTATTGTCCTCCCACTTTACTTTTCACGAAAAATTCCTTCTCAAAGAAACTTGACATTCTAAGCGACAAACACTTTTGTCTCTGGTGTTATGGAGGAATACTTAACAGTTATTCGAAATAACATACATAGACAGGTTCATCCGACTTTGGTTGCAAACATCTTTCTTATGCAAAGCATACCAATGTTTTAAGAAAGGACAACTTGGGTTTTATCCCAAACCATAACTTTATATGGTGTCATTTCAACGGATTATGATGAAGCTCTTTTCAGTGGAAAAACGGTAGTTTCTCAAGCTTTTAATCTTTAAAATATAATGGCATTTTATGAATTACACCTTTGATCTCACCATGTCAAACAAGGTTTAATTACATATCTCGAATGCTCCATACTCTTATGGTGTTTCGGGACATGCAAATCCACGGAACGATTCCTTAAATCTTAGGTATTATGCTAAACTTGTAACTCAAATATCTTCCTTTATGATTTTATCATAAACTATTTATATTCCTGTTACAATGATCTTGCACTTCATCTTGAAAGTCTTTGAACTTTTCAAATGTTTCATACTTCATCCTTATTAAGTAAATATTCATATATTCACTCAAATTTTCGGAGAAAGCATATGAAGTTGAAATCCATCGATCTTGACTACACATAATGGACTTCGTACAACAATATGTACAAGTTCCAATAAGCTATTCATTCGTTCCCTTTTGGCCTATGAATGAAGTTTTAATTATCTCTAGGAAAGTTTCACAAGCGTCATTTGATCAAAAATCAAAAGACTCCAAAATTCCATCCACATGGAGTTTCTTCATGTTTTCTTTCCAATATAATTTAAACGGCGATGTCACTTCCTAAATGATCTTTCAATCAATTTGTCTTTCGACATTTTTAGCACTAGTTTTATGGATGTGATCTTTCCAACGAGATTTGTGAATCATCCATCTTTTATGGATTACGGCAATTATTTGAACAACCCTTTTGTTCTCATAATGCCTGATAAAACAAATCTTGAAGGCAAGCTTTGATGTTTAACGAGCAACACAATAACCCTTTATTTGTTCTCGATGTACATCATCACATATTCTTTTGCTAGTTACTTAGGCCATTGTAGTTCATGAATTGTGTTGTAGGACGATTCACACCAACAAATTCAGTATCAAATACTTAAGAACCACATTGTTTAATAAGCAAAGAATATAGCCATAACATGTATATCATCTATATACTTAAATTGAACAATTCTGGTCTTTCTTTTCTGCCATATATTTATGAGATTCTCTTTCGGTATTTATTTTCTGTTTGAAAGAATCTATCAATATCAATAGTGGAGCCATATACATGACACATAGTCCAAAGCATGTATAGTTAAATACCAATGTCTTTGGACTTGCACTTTGAAGTAGATCACCATCATCAAATGTTTGGTGTTCTTTCAAATTCCTTTCTTTAGTAATCTCTTGGTGTAGTAAATATTTTACCTACATCAAATATTCACCCTTATCATGGAATTATCCATGATCAAGCTACTTTTAGATATCACAATATCTTCCACACATCATGGTTTCTGAAACAACTCTTTCAGATCCTAGATAACCTTGATATTAAGACAATCCTTTGAATATCAAGAATCATGGATACAAACATGATACTCATACACTAACTCTTGGAATTGTCACTCTTGTTTTAATACCAATTATTAAACTTCATGGAGTAACCGGAACTTTACTGAAAGTTTGCAATAGGACTTTTAAACTTTAGATTAACACTTCAAAACAATATGATACCAGTTCGTAAAGCAACTAACCAGAATTCTATAGTTATATCATCTCAATAATAACTAAGCGCAAGGTGGTAAACGGATGCCAATGACTACAACAATTATGCAAATTCATTTTGAGTTAATTTATGATAAATAGTGTTCACCTTTTAATCATATTGTTGTTAAACTCCCACTCAAAACAATATCCCTCACATTGTTTTAGTGATCACACGAACCAAATCCACCATATCAAAACCGATCATCACGAGAGTTGATATAGCTTCAATGGCGAACAATCAACATGTTCATCATATCTACTATATGACTCATGCTTTACCTTTCGGTGATCCGTGTTCCTGAGACCATGTCTGTACATGCTAGGCTCGTCAAGATCAAACCTTAGTTTCCGCATGAGCAAATCTGGCTTGCTCATGTTGTATACACTTGCGGAATCTAACACACCCGATCATCACGTGGTGCTTCGAAACAACAAGCTTTAGCAACGGTGCTAACTAAGGGTGAACACTTTATGACTTGAAATTCATGTGCATGAGGGATCATCTTATAATGCTACCGTCGTCTAATACAAGATGCATAAAGGATTAACATCACATGCAATTCATAATATGTGATATGATATGGCCTTTCTTCTTTGTGCTTTCGATCTCCATCTTCAAGCACAAACATGATCTCCATCATCACCGGCATTGCATCAAGGTCAATGACGCCTCTCCATGGTTGTCGTCCACCGGCTTCAACTATTACAACTACTTTGAATAGACACGCGGGTCTTAATAGAAATTAAAGACAACCATATGGCTCCTGCCGGTTGCCGACTTACAATAAGGAACATTGCATACATCAAATATAATCACAATCATGGCCATATCACATCACTGCACACCCCTGCAAAACAAAGTTAGACGCCTCTACTTTCTTTGCATATTTTACTTGGTTTGGGGCTTTCAATAAGTGTCGTTCTAACTTACGAACAAGAACCACAACATTGATACTAGTATTGTTAATCACCCGTTGTAAATTGGATCTTAACTATGCTAGGAGAAACAGGCACCCGCAAAGCCACTTATGCAATACAAGTTGCATGTCAAGCGTGGAGCAAGTCTCATGAACGATGTCATGTAAGGTTAGCCCGGGCCGCTTCATCCCAACATACCGCAAGATGCAAAGTACACAAGAAGCAATCGACAATAAAAGCATCAACGCCCACAATGACCATTGTGTTCTACTCGTGCAACAGATCTACATATAAACCTGGCTCTGATACCACTGTAGGTTTTCGTAGCATGGAAAACAAAAATTTTCTATCGCATACAAACAAACAAGCCAAGATCTATCTACTAGATTGTAGCAACGAGTCGATGGAATAACTTACCCTCGAAGATTCCAAAGTGTTTAACGAGAGCAGATTCTCGTGCGTGATGTAGTCGTACTCTTGCCGATCTCAAGATCGCGTAGACGATCCTTCCGGAGCTACGTTCCGGCAGCGCTCCCGCAGTCGGCCACACGTTCGGTACTCGACGAAGACCTTCCTCTCCCTTGTTCCAGCAGGCACCGGAGGTTGTAGCACTCTCCTCGCGATTCCGGCAGCACAACGGCGTGGTACCGGAAGCCGGAGCGAGTATGGTGGAGTATGAGAGAGCTCCTCGGCGATCTAGGGTTTAGACACACCAAGGAGGAGGTGCTAGAGCCGGAGGCTAGGGTTCCGGGGACCCCCAAGTCAGCGGCTAGGGCAAAACCCTAGGGGGGCGGCGGCGGCTGTGGTGGGCTGCAGCTTCTAGGGTTTGAGGTGAGGGACTTGTGTGCTCTAGGAGGGGTCCCTGCCCCTCCTTATATAGGTGGAGGGGGGCCGGCGGCCAAGGGGAGGGAGAGGAGTCCCTCCCCAACTCGGCTTGGAGGTTTGCCGCCGGTTGGAGGAGGGAACTCCTCCCCAACTCGGATTCCCCCCCTCCTCCTCTTTTCCACTTTCCAATTTTAGCTATTTGACTTTTCAATTTAGCTATTTGACTTTTTCAAACTAGGATTCAATTTAATCCTTTATTTGGAACAGCGAGGACACTTAGTACATGATGCAATCATACCAACTTGATACAACACATTCATGTACCCTTCCCCTCCGGAGTGCCGGACATTCCGGAACATTCTAGAACATTCCCGATGAAAACACCGGAATCATTCCCCAACTCCGAAACGGGACTTTCCTTATATGAATCTTATTCTCCGGACCATTCCGGATCACCTCGTGATATCCCGGATCCCATCCGAGACTCCGAACAACATTCGGTCTCTTTCTCATTCATTCCATAACTACTCAAACAACGTCGAATCCTTAAGTGTGTCTCCCTACGGTTCGTGAATTATGCGGACATGATCGAGACACTTCTCCGAACAATAACCAATAGAGGAATCTGGAAATTCATATGGCTCCCACATATTTCTACGATTACTTTGCGATCGAATGAACCACTTACATACGATACCAATTTCCCTTTGTCTCACGATAGTTTACTTATCCAAGGTTATGATCGTCGGTATCTCTGCATACCTAGTTCAACCTCATTACCGATAAGTACTCTTTTCTCGTTCCCGTGATATGTGATCCCTTGTGAGCCAGTCACATGCTTGCAAGCTAATTGGATGACATTACACCGAGAGGGCCCATAGTATATCTATCCGTCATATGGATGGACAAATCCCACTCTTGATCCATGTGCCTCAACACATACTTTCTGAACACTCAATGCCACCTTTATAGCCACCCAGTTACGGTGTGGTGTTTGATGTCATCAAAGCATCCTTCCGGTGATGGTGATTAGCATGATCTCATGGTCGAAGGAATTAGGTTACTATGTATCAGAAAGCTTATAGCAAATGAACTATATCAAATGACTTGATATTTATGCTACGCTTAACTATAGGAGTATGTCCATCACATCATTCTCCTAATGATATGACCCTGTTGTTAATAACATCTCTATGTTCATGATCAGGAAACCATGATCATATATTAACCAACAAGCTAGTTTAACAAGAGGCTTTACTAGGGACTCTTTTATGTTTACAAATCACACAAGTATTAATGTTTCCTGTTAATACAATTATAGCATGGTATGTAAACATTTATCATAAGTATGAAGATATGATAATAACCACTTTATTATTGCCTCTTGGGCATATCTCCAACAGCGTGTTCCCCAGACCCTGCGCACCTCCCAGTACTCTTCGCTCGCTCGCGCGCGCCTCAGACGCTCGGCAACGACGACGCCCTCTCGCCACCGTCCACTGCCTCTACTCCGGCGAGTGCCCCAGGTAGCATCTGACCACCCCCTTTCCTCTCGTTGATGCACACATGATCGTCGACCTCGTGCACAGCTAACGTAGCTCTCATCTTGTCTTAGCGCGGTCTAAAACGTCGCCCACGACGACAACCAGAGGAGCCCGACGCGGACACGAACTCCGGAGAGCGATTCGAGCCAGCTCTGTGTGCCCCTGTCCATCCTGTGGCCACCTTGAGCATCACCGCGACCCCGTGAACCCGGTGAGCCCCTCCACTCCTCTTCTCGCTTCCTAGATTCACCGAACCACCGCCACCACACTACTAGGAAAACAGCTATAGGTAATCAGCACATCCGTGGCTCACATGTTTGAAGTGCCCCACGGCTAAAACAGGCGTGGCTCACCTATGGGCAGTGTCCTACTAGTAACTAGAACAACCGTGGCGCACATGACTATAGTGCGCCACAGATGTGTGTGGTCCAGGGCCATGTTGGACGCTCGCCAAACATCTGTAGCGCACTATAGTCATGTGCGCCACGGTTGTTAGTGTCATCTGTGGCGCACATGGGGGGGTGCGCTACGCCTAAGCGCACGCCCCCTCTGCTGTGAAACGGCCACAAACATCTGTGGCGCACATGGCATAGTGCGCCACAAATGTATAAACTTAGCCGTAGGGCACTCTGCCCTAGTGCCCTACGCCTAAGTGGCATGCACCAACTCCACACCCCCCCCCCCCCCCCCCCGTGGATCGCCTTTTTAGGGTTTACAAAAAATAAACGAAAATGATAAACACTTCAAAAAATTAAATCCTTTCATATTTAGGTAGGTAATGTGGTATAGCTTCTAGTAAAATTAACAAAAATGAGTTTCGACTTTATTTGCAAAAAAAAAGTCACGCCACGGTAAAAAGGCCGTAACTTTTTGCATACGATATCGAAAAAATCGTATAATATACCAAAATGACGAGAACAAGATTTCGCATCCGCTCGCAACGACCTTTGGTCGTTTAGCGATTTTTTAGATTTTCAAAATTCGAAAAGAGTAAAAAGTTATGGTCAAAAGACCGTTTTTTCCTGCAGAAAAAAAAATAGAGGGCGACTTACCCGTAGCGCACCTACACCTAGTGCGCCACGGATAAGTTTGGGCGGGATTCAAATTTGAATCCCCACCCCGCCCTCCTCCCTTTTCCTTTCCCCTTTTCCCTTCCCCTTTTCCCTCTTCCTCTCCCTTTCCCTTCTTCCTTCTTCCTTCTTCCTTCTTCCTTCTTCCTTCTTCCTTCTTCCTTCTTCCTTCTTCCTTCTTCCTTCTTCATTCTCCCTTCTCCCTTCTCCCTTCTCCTTCTCCTCTCCTTGCAGTGATGGCGCGACGTCGACCTCCTTCTCCTCCTCCTCGCAGTGACAACGGGCGACGTCGACCTCCCTTCCTCCCTCTCTTCCTCCATCTCTTCCTACCTCCCTCTCTTCTTCTCCTCCTCCTCTTCTTCTCCTCATCTTCCTCCTCTGCCTCCTCTTCTTCTCCTCCTCTTCCTCCTCTGCCTCCTCTTCTTCTTCTCCTCCTCTTCCTCCTCTTCTTCTCCTCCTCTTCCTCCTTTGCCTCCTCTTCTTCTTCTTCTCCTCCTCTTCCTCCTATTCTCCTCCTCCTCCTCCTTACAGTTCCGACGACGACAACAAGGTGACGACGAGGAGGCGACGACGGCGACCTGCACCGACGCGCGACGGCACTGACGACGAGATCCAGATCTGCTGCTTTTTTTGAATTTTCAAATTTATATCCGTGGCGCACAACACCTAGTGCGCCACGGTTATCGTTTCATACGCGTGGCGCACCTGCCCAAACTTCTGTGGCGCACTGGTATGTGCGCCACGCCTGTATCAAAACTTCTGTGGCGCACTAGGCAGTGCGCCACGGCTGAGAGATAGCCGTAGCGCAAGGCCCGTGGCGCACTGCTAGTGCGCCACGGATGGGCATTTCGGGTGCGCCACTAACAGCCTGTTTCCTAGTAGTGCCAGACACGTCGCCGCCACTCGCCGCCGCCAGCGCCGCCAATCTATGGATGGCTTGCTGTGAACCGTTGGATGATGATCCAGTGGATGCGATAGGTCATTTAATCGAAGGGGTATCGTGTACTATGTGTCGTGCGATTTAATTTAGATCCAACGATCCTGAGAGCGTGATCCTGCCGAACGGTACGCGCCAGTTAGGTTCTGCCATGTGGCCTGCCTGATCCTTTAAAACAAAAATTGTATCTATCAGAAGTTTGAACTTCAAAATTTCATAACTTTCAAACCACACGTCCAAATTTTGCAAATTTTATATCAATGGAATCAGCAAGACAAGTACTATCCAACCATGCACTTTATTTAGTAAATTGCTTCTGGTAAAATAGTTGTTTTTGCAGAAACTTGTGTAGGAATAATTTGAATATTAAATTCATCCAAAAATTATTTTTGTGATAAAACCTTTGGGAAAATGGATTGATTGAACCTACTGACCAACTAAATCAACTTGTGGTTTCAAAAACATATTTTGTGAAGCAAAAGAATAAAATCTTTGATTTAGAACATTTCTAGTCAAATAAAAATAATGTTTATATATTAAAAATGCTTTTAGAGGAAACCCTTTGGGAAAATGTTTTGATTTAAACTCTCTAACCCTAAACACAAAGTTTTATGATTTAAAAATATACTTTGTGAACCCTATAAAATTTATTACTTTGCTAAAGGCATTTTCAACCACATAAAATATTGATTTGGTTTAAAAATGGTTTATAAGTAAAATCTTTTGCAAATGGTTTTGCCACTTTTATAAAATTACCAATAGGTGTTTTCAAATGTTTATAACCCATTGGAAACCACTCTTTCAAATAAAATCATCTTTAGCATGCTTGCATGCATTGTTTTGTTTCTATTATTTTATGTGATGTTTTGGTTGAATGGTAGATTGAATTTTTGCTTGCTTGATTGAATTGTAGTGGAATTTGAAGAGTGTGAATATTGCAAGATCAAGGAGTGAACTTATACTCTCTACCAAAAAGGCAAGTGATGCTTCATACTTTTGTCCCATTATTTTCACTATGCATTAGTGATATTTCTAAAGTAAGACTTGCATGGAATTTTTGCTAAGTATAACTATGCCATGGGAAATCCTAGTATATGAAACCTTAGTAGAAATTTCCTAAGTTAAGATTCCTACTACTATCATGCTTAGCTTAGCTAGTAGAAAACAAGGGTGGAATATATTCATGCTATGGAATATTTCTAAGTTAAGGACTTGTGTTTTGTTTAATAAAACAACTAAGTGAATGAAACACCTGGGTGGAATGGAAAGAATGGTTTGTGTTGAGTGGTTACACAAGGCCCATTTCTATGGTTTACCTTGTGTATCTCACTTGTGGATGGCCACCCAGGAACAAAGAGATTTGAGATGTCAAATGCTGAAAAGCTTCTAGTGCAGCCACTCGGCATTATGGGCTCTGTCTGGATCATATAGGTTGCAATAACTTAGCCAAATGGACAGTTGGTGGTAGGGGATGATAGGTTGAAACGTGTCCATTCTGGTCTAAGGGAAGGCTTCTAAAAGATCTTGTCTTGGTGAAACCAAGTCTTGTGGGGAAAGTGCACCACCTCTGCTGAGTGTAAAATCTAAGTACTTAGCCATGTCACTGGCAAAGTACAATTTGAGCATCAAGACATGGAAGCTATCAAGAATCTCCTCATCCCAATTTCTAAGTTAAAAACTTGTGGTTGAACAAGGGTTGAAGGATCACCAATTTCTATTGGTAGATGCCTTGGGTGATTTTGTCAAGCAAAAACTTAGTGTTTTCAAATGATAAGGAAAATCTATTTTGAGCAAAGCAAGCCTAAGCTCCACTTAGCCAAATGCATATAGGTGATAGACTCCACTATACTACCAAAGTATCACTTGCCAATACAATTCAAATGTATTGACCCTTGTGGCTATAACTTATTATGTTGTAGGTTTGTTTAATGTTAGAGAAGTTTATTGATTAGGATTACAAGTCTACAACCAACATGACTGCTTGTGGCACTTTGAAGATGAAGGACCCCATGCTATTGTTATATTATGCTGCATTGTAAGGAGATAGCCAAATGAGCTATGTAAGATGTAATAAATTATTTTATTCCTGGTTATAAAGTTGTATTATGACCTTTGTTTCTTGATATTACATCTTAACTGTGGATGCTAGCTATTGATCCAGGGACTAGCATTGTAAACACAGGGATCTCTACCTTATTAAAGGTTGGGAACCTTACAGCTTGCCCTTTTTAGCTTTGGTTTGTTATTAGAAAAACCCAAAAATATTTGTTGTTCTTCTCTGGTTTTGTAAACTTCGTTGCAGGGTTCAGCAGTCCTTAGTGACTCCTTTGGAGTTTGGTTTTCATATTATTATTCAAGCCACACAAGTGAAAGGCAATAATGATTTATGACAATTCAAGGTGTGATAAGAGGCTGGTATGAACTCTATTTGTTTTCATTTTTGTACATATACTCATCATTGTGAGCATGCTTAGTCTGTTCATGTAAGGTGTATGTCATTTAATGGATGCTTAGTAGTTCTTGCTCTCTTACGATTAGTTCCAACTTGCTAATAGTTTGTAGCATGCCATATAAATATTTGCTTGCATTGTTTTATTCGTAAGGTGGTATGCCATTGTGGTATCCTCCTCTGAATGTTTTATCTGAATCGACTTGGCACATGATCACGCATGCATATGAATAAACAAAAGTCAGTTAAGCCTCGATGATTTATTTTGCCTCAAAGTTCTTGTGTCACTTTTATGCCACAATTAATTTTGTTTTGTCGCAAGCATGATTATGACAGTTACTGCTCTCTCGATTGTCGCTCCCTTATATTGCTAGTCTACACTTGTACTGAGTACGAGTTCCACTCGCGCATCCAACTTCCCAAAACCAAAGTTGTCAAAAAAGTGTCCACCATATCTACCTATTAGCATCATTACTATTCCTTGCATACTTATTATGCTTTATTTTCTTCCAAATAAAAATGTTTGCTTGTTATGCGAAAATTAGTTAGTAAAGCTCTCACGAACTTGATGGCACATTTTATTTCTTGCACTTAATAAACCTGAACCATTGTGACTGTCTATGTAGTTATATGCTTACAAGTTATAAGTTGGGAATTAGCAGAACCATGTTGTCATGGGGAACGCTTTCAACATTGCACTTATTCTATTTAGTTGATATCATGTTCTTTTGCTTATGGATCCCGGGCGGTGTGAAATAAAATGGGAGCTTGTAAGTTCATGGAATTTGTATATGTGTTAGAGAAACATCTGGGCAGTGATGATGGCTAGCACGGTTGACGTGGAGCCTGTTGGGAACCCCAAGAGCAAGGTGTGAAGCAGCACAACAGCAAGTTTTCCCTCAGTAAGAAACCGAGGTTATCGAACCAGTAGGAGGAAGGAAATGTCACAGGTGTTGCTATCAACACGGAGACCTGCACAACACAAACTCAAGACTTTGCCCCAACGAATCAGTGAGGTTGTCAAGCTCACCTGTTTGCTGTAACAAAGAATTAAACATATGGTGTGGAAGGTAATGGTTTGCAGCAAGTAAACAAGTTACAGTGGAAGATGTATAATGGTAAAGATTGGACCAGGGTCCATAGTTCACTAGAGGTGCTCTCCTTAGATAAACAACATAGCATGAAGGGTAAACAAATTACAGCAGGGCAATTGACAGGAACTGAGAAAGACATAACAATGCAATTACTAGTCAGAAAGATCCTATAAGATTCGATTGGGCAATACAACAAGATACATAGACCGCCATACAACTGCATCTATGACTAGAAATCCATCTTCAGGTTATCATCCGAATCCCCTCTAGTATTAAGTTGCAAGCAACAGACAACTGCTTTAAGCAAAGTGTGTAAGGTAAACAATCCACTTGTTCCATGAACAAGAGACCGTTGTTTTATCCCTAGTAGCAATAGCACATCTACAACTGAAGAGATTTATGTCACTTCCCTTGGAAACTAGAGGCATGAACCCACTATCGAGCATACATACCCCCTCTTGGAGTCACTAGCAACTACTTGGCCAAGATAGCTACTAACAACGGAGAGCATGCAAGATCACAAACAACACAGACATGATAGAATCATAAAGACAAAACCATTAATCAAACCAACATAATAATCTCAATATCCATCGGATCCCCGCAAACACAACATGCATGATTACAAATAGATTAGATCTTGATCATGACCAGAGCTCACAAGATCTATACATGAAAGTACAAAGGAGGAGGTACAACCATCTAGCTACTACATGGACCCATAGTCCAAGGTGGAACTACTCACGCATCATACCGGAGAGAAGGCCTCCGGGATGATCTCCCCTCCGGCATGGTGCCGGGAAGAACTTCAGATCCCCCTGATCTAGGGACGACGGTGGCGGTGGCTACAGAAGGTTTCGTGGAATATTGATCAGGTGCTTAGGGTTTCTGCATCGGGGGATTCTTATAGGCGAAGGGGGAGGCCAAGGAGGGGCCAGTGTCCCTACACCCTGCCTAGGCGCGGGCCCACCCCTGGCCGCGCCTAGGGGGGTCTAGGCGCCCTGGCCCGCTTCTCTGTCTCCCCTCTGGACATATTGTTCCCCACGAAAAGTTATTGACTTTGGCTTTTGTCCCGTCCAATTCCGAGAATTCCTTACTAGCTTTTCTGGAACCAAAAACAGCATAAAATAGGCAACTGGCACTGTGGCAACTTGTTCATAGGTTAGTACCAGAAAACATGTAAAAAACACCTCAAAGTGTAGACAAAGCAAAGAAAAGTAGATACTAAACAAGCATGGAACATCAAAAATTATAGATACGTTTCCGACGTATCAAGCGGCTAGCCCAAGCCATGCCTAATCAAGGTGGAAACTTGCAGCGAAACCATAGTGGCATTCTATGAAGCATCCTCAATAAAAACCTATGCAAATAGCAAATAAAAAGATCGCTGAGATGCTCATTGTCTGTTGCCTTGTCATTTTGATATGGGATAGCTCCTGTGTCATGGGGCAAGGGGTACCCCGTTCGCTGTTCTCTATGATACACATATACTCACAATGAAAAGAACTTACCTGGGACCAAATTTGAGTAGAATAAGGTTTCGGTACTCGTACTCAAGGGGCATGAGATTTTCAACTTATGATCTGTCAAGCATATAACTCATATTTAACCTTACTTTAACCTTAACCATTTAAAGATGCTTATGATATGGGCAATGAGAGCTCAAAGCTAATGAGTACCATACTTTCAAGCATTTGGAAGCCTTTCAAACTTTTTAATCTTTTCTTTCACTTTTATGTCGAGTCACCATTTATTCTATGAGAACCTTCCCGAGAGCATAGCTGTCATTCTTAGTGCAATGTGCTTGTTCCAGAACATGGTTAATTGTGACATAACTTTGACGCCTATATCTTTGATATTTTTACTTCTAGTCTTCACTTGAACTTCAGAGGTGCCTTGGCATTTATGTTTTTATCCAAAAAGAAAGGCAAGCGAGATACCACTTTATCATATCTTCTTATGAGCATTACAAGCTTGCATATGCTTATGTTTCATGTTGCTTATTATTATTGTGTTGGAATCTCTTCATAACTTGCATGACTATTGGGTAGACTTATTTGCATACTCTTTATTATGAATTTGCCTAAGTACTTGCTCATATGTTGAGAATATATACATCTTATGAAGCAAATGTGTTCGTGAAAGTTTCTTTTATCGCACTCAGTTTTCAACTGAATTGCTTGAGGACAAGCAATAAGCTAAGCTTGGGGGGAGTTGATACGTCCAAAACGTATCTACTTTCCTGAACACTTTGATATTGTTTCTCTTCTAATTTGTGTGTTTGGATATAACTAACTGTAGGGATTCGTAGCATGGAAAACAAAAAATTTCTATCGCATACAAACAAACAAGCCAAGATCTATATACTAGATTGTAGCAACGAGTCGATGTAATAACTTACCCTCGAAGATTCCAAAGTGTTTAACGAGAGCGGATTCTCGTGGGTGATGTAGTCGTACTCTTCCCGATCTCAAGATCGTGTAGACGATCCTTCCGGCGCTGCGTTCCGGCAGCGCTCCCGCAGTCGGTCACACGTTCGGTACTCGACGAAGACCTTCCTCTCCCCTGTTCCAGCAGGCAGCGGAGGTTGTAGCACTCTCCTCGCAATTCCGGCAGCACAACGGCGTGGTACCGGAAGTAGAGGGGAGATCCCGCAGGGCTTCGCCTTAAGCCGGAGCGAGTATGGTGGAGTATGAGAGAGTACTATTAGTGTTCTAGGGTTTAGACACACCAATTAGAAGGCTCTAAACCAAAGGCTAGGGCAATTAGAAGCTCTAAACCAAAACAGCTCTAAACCGGAGATTAGAGGATAGGAACTTGTGTGTCTAGAGGAGGAGGCCCTGCCCCTCCTTTTATAGGTGGGAGGGGGCTGGCGCGCCAGGGGAGGGAGGGGAGTCCCTCCCCAACTCGGCCTGGTGGAGGCGCCGCTGGTTGGAGGAGGGTTTCCCTCCCCAACTCGGTTTTGGCCTCCTCTTGCTTGTTTCCCACAGTTTCTTGTTTTAGCCGTTTGACTTTCAAACTGGACATTTGACTTTTCTGTTTTAGGATTCAATTTAATCCTTTATTTGGGACAGCAAGAACACTTAGTACATGATGCAATCATTCCAATATGTAATGACACATTCGTGTACCCCTCCCCCCCCCCCCCCCCGGAGTGCCGGACAATCCGGAACCTTCTAGAACATTCCCGATGAAAACACCGGAATCATTCCCGAACTCCGAAACGGGACTTTCCTTATATGAATCTTATTCTCCGGACCATTCCGGATCACCTCGTGATATCCCGGATCCCATCCGAGACTCCGAACAACATTCGGTCTCTTTCTCATAATACCATAACTACTCAAACAACGTCGAATCCTTAAGTGTGTCTCCCTACGGTTCGTGAATTATGCGGACATGATCGAGACACTTCTCCGAACAATAACCAATAGAGGAATCTGGAAATTCATATGGCTCCCACATATTTCTACGATTACTTTGCGATCGAATGAACCACTTACATACGATACCAATTTCCCTTTGTCTCACGATAGTTTACTTATCCGAGGTTATGATCGTCGGTATCTCTGCATACCTAGTTCAACCTCGTTACCGATAAGTACTCTTTTCTCGTTCCCGTGATATGTGATCCCTTGTGAGCCAGTCACATGCTTGCAAGCTAATTGGATGACATTCCACCGAGAGGGCCCAGAGTATATCTATCCGTCATATGGATGGACAAATCCCACTCTTGATCCATGTGTCTCAACCAAAACTTTCCGAACACTCAATGCCACCTTTATAGCCACCCAGTTACGGTGTGGTGTTTGATGTCATCAAAGCATCCATCCGGTAAAGGTGATATGCATGATCTCATGGTCGAAGGAATTAGGTTACTATGTATCAGAAAGCATATAGCAATTGAACTATTGAAATGACTTGATCTTTATGCTACGCTTATCTATAGGAGTATGTCCACCATATCATTCTCCTAACGATATGATCTTGTTGTTGATAACATCTCTATGTTCATGATAGGGAAACCACAATCATCTATCAACCAACAAGCTAGTGAAGTATAGAGGATATACTAGGGACTTTAAATTAAGTTTACAAATCACACAAGTATCAATGTTTCCTTGTTAATACTATTATAGCATGAATGTAAACATTTATCAAAACCACAAAGATATAATAATAACTACATTTATTATTGCCTCTAGGGCATATCTCCAACAGTCTCCCACTTGCACTAGAGTCATCTAATCTTGATTACATGGTAATATACCGAACACCCATGGCAGTTTGGTGTTGGTCATGTTTTGCCCTTGGGAGAGGTTTAGTCAACGGCTCCGCCACATTCAGATCTGTGTGTACTTTGCAAATCTTTATATCCCCATCCTGGATATGTTCTCGAATAGCATGAAAACGTAGCTTGATGTGCTTCAGCTTCTTGTGTGACCTTGGTTCTTGCGCATTGGCTATGGCGCCCATGTTATCACAGTAGATAGACATTGGGTCCAGCGCACTAGGAACCACACCCAGCTCTGTAATGAACTCTTTCATCCATATCGCTTCTTGTGAAGCCTCCGAAGCAGCCATGTATTCCGATTCAGTTGAAGATCTCGCCACAACGCTTTGCTTTGCACTCCTCCAGCTAACTGCTGCACCATTCAAAATAAATACGTATCCGGATTGTGATTTAGAATCATCCGGATCGGTGTTCCAACTAGCATCGGTGTAACCAATAACAACGAGCTGTTCATCACATCCATAAGAAAGAACCATATCCTTAGTTCTTCTCAAGTACTTAAGGATGTTTTTGACCGCTGTCCAATGATCCACTCCTGGATCACTTTGATATCTGCTAGTTAAACTAACAGCATATGCAATGTCGGGTCTAGTACATAGCATGGCATACATTAGAGATCCTATGGCTGAGGCATAGGGAGTCTTACTCATCCTTTCTCTATCTTCTGCCGATGTCGGACTTTGAGTTTTACTCAAGGTCGTATTGGGCAACATGGGCAAGAACCCTTTCTTGCTTTCTTCCATTCCAAACCTCTTTAGAACTTTGTCCAAATATGTACTCTGTGACAATGATATTTGGCGTTTCGATCTATCTCTATAAATCTTTATGCCTAATATGTAAGCTGCTTCGCCAAGATCCTTCATTGAAAAACTATTATTCAAATATTCTTTGACACTATTAAGAAGGTCTACATCATTCCCAATCAACAATATGTCATCCACATATAGTATTAGGAATGCTACAGAGCTCCCACTCACTTTCTTGTAAATACAAGCTTCTCCATAAGTTTGTATAAAACCAAAACTTTTGATTACCTTATCAAAACGTTGATTCCAACTTCGGGATGCTTGCTTCAATCCATAGATGGATCGTTGAAGTTTGCATACCTTGTTAGCATCTTTAGGATCGACAAAACCTTTGGGTTGCATCATATACAACTCTTCATCAATGTCTCCATTGAGGAATGCTGTTTTGACATCCATCTGCCATATCTCATAATCATAATATGCAGTGATTGCTAACATAATCCTCACAGACTTTAGCTTTGCTACTGGTGAGAAAGTCTCATCGTAGTCAACTCCTTGAATTTGTCGAAACCCTTTTGCGACAAGTCGAGCTTTATAGACAGTAACATTACCATCAGCATCTGTTTTCTTCTTGAAAATCCATTTGTTCTCGACAGCCTTCCGGCCATCTGGTAAGTCCACCAAAGTCCATACTTGGTTTTCGTACATGGATCCAATCTCGGATTTCATGGCTTCTTGCCATTTATTGGAATCTGGGCTCATCATCGCTTCCTCATATGTCTCGGGATCATCGGTGTTGTCCACCAACATGACATTCATAACGGAATCATACCAATCTGGAGTGGTACGAGTTCTCATTGACCTCCGAGGCTCTGTAGCAACTTCAACCGAAGTTTCATGATCACCATCACTAGCTTCCTCTCTTATTGGTGCAGGCACCACAGGAACTTCTTCCGGTGCTGCGCTACTCACAATTTCGAGAGAAGGTTCGACAACCTCGTCGAGTTCTACTTTCCTTCCAGTCACTTCTTTCGAGAGAAATTCCTTCTCTAGAAAGGATCCATTCTTGGCAACAAAGATTTTGCCTTCGGATCTATGATAGAAGGTATACCCAATAGTTTCCTTCGGGTATCCTATGAAGACGCATTTTTCCGCTTTGGGTTCAAGCTTGTCCGGCTGTAACTTCTTTACATAGGCTTCGCATCCCCAAACTTTAAGGAACGACAACTTAGGTTTCTTCCCAAACCATAATTCATACGGTGTCGTTTCAACGGATTTAGATGGTGCCCTATTTAAAGTGAATGCGGCTGTTTCTAATGCATAACCCCAAAATGATAGCGGTAATTCTGTAAGTGACATCATAGAACGAACCATATCTAAGAGAGTTCGATTACGACGTTCGGACACACCATTACGCTGTGGTGTTCCTGGCGGTGTCAATTGTGAAAGTATTCCGCATTTCTTCAAATGCTCGCCAAACTCGTAACTTAGATATTCACCTCCACGATCAGAACATAGAAATTTAATCTTCTTGTTACGTTGATTCTCTACCTCACTTTGAAACTCCTTAAACTTCTCGAAAGTTTCGGACTTATGTTTCATGAAATAGATATACCCATATCTACTCAAGTCATCCGTGAAGGTAAGAACATAATGATAACCACCGCGCGATGCTACACTCATTGGACCACACACATCGGTATGTATGATTTCCAATAAGTCCGTAGCTCGCTCCATCATACTAGAAAATGGAGTCTTAGTCATTTTACCCATCAGACATGCTTCGCATCTTTCAAGTGATTCAAAATCAAGTGATTCAAGAAGTCCATCGGAATGGAGTTTCTTCATACGTTTCACTCCAATGTGACCAAGACGACAGTGCCACATATAGGTCGAATTATCGCTTGATTTCAACCGTTTAGCCTCAATGTTGTTGATATGTGTATTTCCACTATCGAGATTCAATAAGAATAGACAATCTATCAAAGGTGCATGTGCATAAAACATATTACTCATATAAATCGAACAACCATTATTCTCGGACTTAAACAAGTAACCGTCTCGCAATAAACAAGATCCCGATATAATGTTCATGCTCAACGCAGGCACCAAATAACAATTATTTAAGTATAAAACTAATCCCGATGGTAGACGAAGGGGTAGCGTGCCGACCGCGATCACATCAACCTTTGATCCATTTCCCACGCGCATCGTCACCTCGTTCTTCGCTAGCTTCCGTTTATTCTGCAGCACCTGTTTCGAGTTACAAATATGAGCAACCGAACCAGTATCAAATACCCAGGCACTACTACGAGTACTAGTGAGATACACATCAATAACATGTATATCAGATATACCTTTCTTCTTGATGTTGTCGTTCTTCAAATATGCCAAGTACTTTGGGCAATTCCGCTTCCAGTGACCTTCTCCCTTGCAGTAAAAGCACTCAGTATCAGGCTTAGGTCCAGCCTTGGTCTTCTTCGTCGGCGTGGTAACTTTCTTACCACCCTTCTTGAAGTGTCCCTTTTGCTTAGACTTGCCTTTCTTGAATTTGGTGGTCTTATTGACCAACAACACTTGGTGCTCTTTCTTGATCTCCACTTCTGCAGATTTCAACATGGCAAAGAGTTCTGGCAACGTCTTATTCATGTTCTGCATGTTGTAGTTCATCACAAAGTTCTTGTAACTTGGTGGTAGTGATTGGAGGACACGGTAAATCCCCAAAGCATTAGGAATCACTATACCCAAGCTTTGAAGTTTGTTTGCGTGCCCAAACATCTTAAGCACATGCTCACTGACGGAGCTGCCCTCTTCCATCTTGCAGTTAAAGAACTTTTCAGAAGCCTCATAGCTTTCAATTGCCGCATGAGTCTCAAAAATCAATTTGAGATCCTCGACAATATCATATGGGTCTGAATCCTCAAACCTTTTCTGAAGCTCCGATTCCAAACCATACAAGATAGCACACTGAACTATGGAGTATTGATTCTTCCGAGCGAGGTAAACATTCTTTACTTCATCGGGAGAATCATCTGCAGGTGGGTCACCCAGCGGTGCATCCAGCACATAGGTCAAATTACCAGCCGTGAGGACAATCCTCAAATTGCGGAACCAATCCGCGAAGTTGCTTCCATTGTTTTTCAACTTTTCTTTCTCTAGGAACGCATTAAAATTGATGGTAGGGGCTGCCATTGATCTACAACATATTTGCAATAGTTTAGACTAAGTTTATGATAAATTGAGTTCAAATTAATTAATAAAGTTAATCTAGGTGAACTCCCACTCAAAACAATATCCCTCACATTGTTTTAGTGATCACACGAACCAAATCCACTACATCAACACCGATCATCACGAGAGTTGATATAGTTTCAATGGCGAACAATCATCATGTTCATCATATCTACTATATGACTCATGCTTTACCTTTCGGTGATCCGTGTTCCGAGACCATGTCTGTACATGCTAGGCTCGTCAAGATCAAACCTTAGTTTCCGCATGAGCAAATCTGGCTTGCTCACGTTGTATACACTTGCGGAATCTAACACACCCGATCATCACGTGGTGCTTCGAAACAACAAGCTTTAGCAAGGGTGCTAACTAAGGGTGAACACTTTATGACTTGAAATTCATGTGCATGAGGGATCATCTTATAATGCTACCATCGTCTACTAAGCAATACAAGATGCATAAAGGATTAACATCACATGCAATTCAATATATATGTGATATGATATGGCCTTTCTTCTTCGTGCTTCCGATCTCCATCTTCAAGCAAGAACATGATCTCCATCATCACCGGCATTGCATCAAGGTCAATGACGCCTCTCCATGGTTGTCGTCCACCGGCTTCAACTATTACGACTACTTTGAATAGACACGCGGGTCTTAACATAAATTAAAGACAACCATATGGCTCCTGCCGGTTGCCAACTTACAATAAGGAACATTGCATACATAATCACAATCATGGCCATATCACATCACTGCACACCCCTGCAAAACAAAGTTACACGCCTCTACTTTCTTTGCATATTTTACGTGGTTTGGGGCTTTCAATAAGTGTCGTTCTAACTTACGAACAAGAACCAGAACATTGATACTAGTATTGTTAATCACCCGTTGTAAATTGGATCTTAACTATGCTAGGAGAAACAGGCACCCGCAAAGCCACTTATGCAATACAAGTTGCATGTCAAGCGTGGAGCAAGTCTCATGAACGATTTCATGTAAGGTTAGCCCGGGCCGCTTCATCCCAACATACCGCAAGATGCAAAGTACACAAGAAGCAATCGACAATAAAAGCATCAACGCCCACAATGACCATTGTGTTCTACTCGTGCAACAGATCTACATATAGACACGGCTCTGATACCACTGTAGGGATTCGTAGCATGGAAAACAAAAAATTTCTATCGCATACAAACAAACAAGCCAAGATCTATCTACTAGATTGTAGCAACGAGTCGATGGAATAACTTACCCTCGAAGATTCTAAAGTGTTTAACGAGAGCGGATTCTCGTGGGTGATGTAGTCGTACTCTTCCCGATCTCAAGATCGTGTAGACGATCCTTCCGGCGCTGCGTTCCGGCAGTGCTCCCGCAGTCGGTCACACGTTCGGTACTCGACGAAGACCTTCCTCTCCCTTGTTCCAGCAGGCAGCGGAGGTTGTAGCACTCTCCTCGCGATTTCGGCAGCACAACAGCGTGGTACCGGAAGTAGAGGGGAGATCCCGCAGGGCTTCGCCTTAAGCCGGAGCGAGTATGGTGGAGTATGAGAGAGTACTATTAGTGGTCTAGGGTTTAGACACACCAATTAGAAGGTTCTAAACCGAAGGCTAGGGCAATTAGAAGCTCTAAACCAAAACGGCTCTAAACCGGAGATTAGAGGATAGGAACTTGTGTGTCTAGAGGAGGAGGCCCTGCCCCTCCTTTTATAGGTGGGAGGGGGCTGGTGCGCCAGGGGAGGGAGGGGAGTCCCTCCCCAACTCGGCCTGGTGGAGGCGCCGCCGGTTGGAGGAGGGTTTCCCTCCCCAACTCGGTTTTGGCCTCCTCTTGCTTGTTTCCCACAGTTTCTTGTTTTAGCCGTTTGACTTTCAAACTGGACATTTGACTTTTCTGTTTTAGGATTCAATTTAATCCTTTATTTGGGACAGCAAGAACACTTAGTACATGATGCAATCATTCCAATATGTAACGACACATTCGTGTACCCCTCCCCCCCCCACCCCGGAGTGCCGGACAATCCGGAACCTTCTAGAACATTCCCGATGAAAACACCGGAATCATTCCCGAACTCCGAAACGGGACTTTCCTTATATGAATCTTATTCTCCGGACCATTCCGGATCACCTCGTGATATCCCGGATCCCATCCGAGACTCTGAACAACATTCGGTCTCTTTCTCATAATACCATAACTACTCAAACAACGTCGAATCCTTAAGTGTGTCTCCCTACGGTTCGTGAATTATGCGGACATGATCGAGACACTTCTCCGAACAATAACCAATAGAGGAATCTAGAAATTCATATGGCTCCCACATATTTCTACGATTACTTTGCGATCGAATGAACCACTTACATACGATACCAATTTCCCTTTGTCTCACGATAGTTTACTTATCCGAGGTTATGATCGTCGGTATCTCTGCATACCTAGTTCAACCTCGTTACCGATAAGTACTCTTTTCTCGTTCCCGTGATATGTGATCCCTTGTGAGCCAGTCACATGCTTGCAAGCTAATTGGATGACATTCCACCGAGAGGGCCCAGAGTATATCTATCCGTCATATGGATGGACAAATCCCACTCTTGATCCATGTGTCTCAACCAAAACTTTCCGAACACTCAATGCCACCTTTATAGCCACCCAGTTACGGTGTGGTGTTTGATGTCATCAAAGCATCCATCCGGTAAAGGTGATATGCATGATCTCATGGTCGAAGGAATTTGGTTACTATGTATCAGAAAGCATATAGCAATTGAACTATTGAAATGACTTGATATTTATGCTACGCTTATCTATAGGAGTATGTCCACCATATCATTCTCCTAACGATATGATCTTGTTGTTGATAACATCTCTATGTTCATGATAGGGAAACCACAATCATCTATCAACCAACAAGCTAGTGAAGTATAGAGGCTATACTAGGGACTTCAAATTAAGTTTACAAATCACACAAGTATCAATGTTTCCTTGTTAATACTATTATAGCATGAATGTAAACATTTATCATAACCACAAAGATATAATAATAACTACATTTATTATTGCCTCTAGGGCATATCTCCAACACTAACAAGGACTAACGTTGTCCTTAGCAGAATTGCTCTAGTGTCTCATTTTTGTGCAGAAAATCAACTTTCAGGAAAAATCCCCGAAAATATGCCAAAAATCCTATTTTCCCAGAAGACCCACGGAGCAAGAAGACGGAGGGAAGAAAAGTCCGGAGGGGCCCACACCACCCCCAGGAGCGGGCAAGACCAGGCCGCGCCAGGGCATGGTGTGGCCGCCTCGGACTTCGACTCGACCCCTCCTTTCGCCTACATATACCCTCTGAGCTAACAACACCGGGGGGTTCGACAATTTCCAGAGAAGAGTTCTGTTGCACCGCCACCACCAGAAACCGCGATTCGGAACCAGAAACTCCGTTCTGGCACCCTGTCGGGATGGGGAATTGGAGGAGATCACCGTCATCACATCACCAACGCCTCTCCATCAACCATCCATGATTCCCCCATCCATGTGTGAGTAATTCCCCGTAGTAGGTTATGGAGATGGTAGGGATTGGATGAGATCTCTCATGTAATTGCATAAGATTATTAGGGCATGGTGCCTAGTATCTATTGTTAGTGCTTTTTAACATTGTTGCAACTTGTTGTGCTTAATTCTTACCACTAGGGCCCGAGTTTCATGATCTCAGATCTGAACATGTTATTGATTCATGATGATATTATTGTTTGTGATCTTACCCGCAAGTTGTATACACATATCGTTATCTGGAACCCGAGGACCCGAAGTGATAATAATTGGGATAACCGGAGGGGATGGCTGTGATGTGAGGATCACATGTGTTCATGGAGTGTTAATGCTTTGCTCTGGTGCTCTATTAAAAGGAGCACCTTAATTGCTAGTAGATTCCCTTGAGGCCCCGCTGCAAACGGGCTGGCAGGACAAAAGATGTTGTGCAAGTTTCTCATTGCGAGCACGCACGACTATATACGGAACACATGCCTATGGTTACTTTGTACTTGGATGCTTTATCTTTATTTATCTGCAATGCCTTTATCTTGATTATTACATGAATTATTTTGTCCATGCAACGCTCATCCATCCATCCCTATGCCTACCGCATTTTAATCCTGCTATTTATTACAATTGTTATTATTGTCTTTATTTTACTGTTATTGTTATTTTGCTACTGCTATTACAAAACTGTTGATACTGATAAACTATTGCGAGCAAGACTATTTCCAGGTGCAGCTGAATTGAAAACTCATCTGTTAAGGCTTATAAATATTCTTTGGCCCCCCTTGTGTCGAATCAATAAATTTGGGCTTTACTACCCTCGAAAACTGTTGCGATGCCCTATACTTGTGGGTCATCATAGTCCTTCATAGATAAACCAAAAGGATCAAATTCAACGGAAACAAGATTATCACATGTGAACTGGCGAACAGAGATTAAATTTTTGATGAGTGCTGGGGCAATAAGAACATCACGAAGGAGAATGGGTTTTGTAGGTGTGGGAATAGAGGTTTGACCAGTGCAGTAAATTGGAATAGAGGAACCGTTTCCAAGAATTGTCGAAGAAAAGGGAGTGGAGGAAAAATCGACAGCATATTACTCTAAGAGGACATGTGACTAGAAGCACCAGAATCGAAAATCCAGTCCATACCTGAGGTCCCTTGGGCAGCAAAGTTGTTCATGGCCTGCAAAAGACTGGTCCCAGCTTGGTGATGGTGCAGAAGTCAAGACCGCGTGCTGAGGCGGGGCAGTTGGTGGTGGTGCCACGAGCACGGGGGGTGATATGGCATGTACTGGACCACCCCGTCGGTGGTGTAGGGGTAGTAGACCGGAGCGGCGTGGTAGGCGTTCGGCGGGGGACGCGATCCGAGGAGTCCAGGGGTGCCAATATGGGGGCGTAGGCCAGGCGCCCAAGTGCCGGAGTAGGCTGGAGGAGCACTGATCGGAGAGGGGGCGCCCAAGGCATGGACCAAACCTGGACCATGCCGGTCCATGGATCATGTGGCGGATGCCAATTAGGAGCCATAGGAGCTGGTGTTGGAGATATGCCCAAGAGGCAATAATAAAGTGGGTTATTATCATATCTTCATACTTATGATAAATGTTTACATACCATGCTATAATTGTATTAACCGGAAACATTAATACTTGTGTGATTTGTAAACTAAAATAAGAGTCCCTAGTAAAGCCTCTTGTTAAACTAGCTTGTTGGTTAATATATGATCATGGTTTCCTGATCATGAACATAGAGATGTTATTAACAACAGGGTCATATCATTAGGAGAATGATGTGATGGACATACTCCTATAGATAAGCGTAGCATAAAGATCAAGTCATTTCATTAGTTCAATTGCTATATGCTTTTTGATACATAGTAACCTAATTCCTTCGACCGTGAGATCATGCATATCACTTTTACCGGATGGATGCTTTGATGTCATCAAACACCACACCGTAACAGGGTGGCTATAAAAGTGGCATTGAGTGTTCGGAAAGTATTGGTTGAGACACATGGATCAAGAGTGGGATTTGTCCATCCATATGACGGATAGATATACTCTGGGCCCTCTCGGTGTAATGTCATCCAATTAGCTTGCAAGCATGTGACTGGCTCACAAGGGATCACATATCACGGGAACGAGAAAAGAGTACTTATCGGTAACGAGGTTGAACTAGGTATGCAGAGATACCGACGATCATAACCTCGGATAAGTAAAGTATCGTGAGACAAAGGGAAATTGGTATCGTATGTAAGTGGTTCATTCGATCGCAAAGTAATCGTAGAAATATGTGGGAGCCATATGAATTTCCAGATTCCTCTATTGGTTATTGTTCGGAGAAGTGTCTCGATCATGTCCGCATAATTCACGAACCGTAGGGAGACACACTTAAGGATTCGACGTTGTTTGAGTAGTTATGGTATTATGAGAAAGAGACCGAATGTTGTTCGGAGTCTCGGATGGGATCCGGGATACATGAGGAGATCCGGAATGGTCCGGAGAATAAGATTCATATAAGGAAAGTCCCGTTTCGGAGTAACGGAATGATTCCGGTGTTTTCATCGGGAACATTCTAGAAAGTTCCGGAATGTCCGGCACTCCGGGGAGGAAGGGGTACATAAGTGTGTCATATCAAGTTGGTATGATTGCATCATGTACTAAGTGTCATCGCTGTCCGAAATAAAGGGTTAATTCAAATCCTAGTTTGAAAAGTCAAACGGCTAGTTTGAAAAGTCAAACTGCCAGTTTTCGGAAAGAGGAGAAGGAGGTTTTTGGTGGAGGCCGAATTGGAGGAGGGTTCCTCCTTGGGCCGGCGCACCACCTCAAGGCCGAGTTGGGTAGGGACTCTCCCTCCCCTTGGCCGGCCCCCTCCATCAATAAAAGGAGGGGCAGGGCTCCCCTCCTAGTGCACACAAGTTCCTATCTATTTCTCCCGGTTTAGAGCCGTTTTGGTTTAGAGCTTCTAATTGCTTTAGCCATCGGTTTAGAGCCTTCTAATTGGTTTAGAGCCTTCTAATTGGTGTGTCTAATTACTAGATCACTAATAGCCTCTAAATAGCCTCTCTCATAATCCACCATACTCGCACCGGCTTAAGGCGAAGCCCTGCGGGATTTCCCCTCTACTTCCGGTACCACGCCGTTGTGCTGCCGGAATCGCGAGGAGAGTGCTACAACCTCTGCTGCCTGCTGGAACAAGGGAGAGGAAGGTCTTCGTCGATTACCGAACGTGTGACCGACTGCGGGAGCGCTGCCAGAACGTGGCGCCGGAAGGATCGTCTGCGCGATCTTGAGATCGGAAAGAGTACGACTACATCACCCACGAGAATCTGCTCTCGTTAACCGCTTTGGAATCTTCGAGGGTAAGTTATTCCATCGACTCGTTGCTACAATCTAGTAGATATATCTTGGCTTGTTTGTTTGTATGCGATAGAAAATTTTTGTTTTCCATGCTACGAACCCCTACAGTGGTATCAGAGCCGTGTCTATATGTAGATCTGTTGCACGAGTAGAACACAATGGTCATTGTGGGCGTTGATGCTTTTATTGTCGATTGCTTCGTGTGTACTTTGCATCTTGCGGTATGCTGGGATGAAGCGGCCCGGGCTAACCTTACATGACATCGTTCATGAGACTTGCTCCACGCTTGACATGCAACTTGTATTGCATAAGTGGCTTTGCGGGTGTCTGTTTCTCCTAGCATAGTATAGATCCAATTCACAACGGGTGATTAACAATACTTGTGTCAACGTTGTGGTTCATGTTCGTAAGTTAGAACAACACTTATAGAAAGCCCCAAACCACGTAAAACATGCAAAGAAAGTAGAGGCGTCTAACTTTGTTTTGCAGGGGTGTGCAGTGATATGATATGGCCATGATTGTGATTATATTTGATGTATGCAATGTTCCTTATTGTAAGTTGGCAACCGGCAGGAGCCATATGGTTGTCTTTAATTTCTGTTAAAGACCCGCGTGTCTATTCAAAGTAGTTGTAATAGTTGAAGCCGGTGGACGACAACCATTGAGCAGCGTCATTGACCTTGATGCAATGCCGGTGATGATGGAGATCATGTTCGTACTAGAAGATGGAGATCGGAAGCACAATGGAGAAAGGCCATATCATATCACATATTATGAATTGCATGTGATGTTAATCCTTTATGCATCTTGTATTGCTTAGTAGACGACGGTAGCATTATAAGATGATCCCTCATGCACATAAATTTCAAGTCATAAAGTGTTCACCCTTAGTTAGCACCGTTGCTAAAGCTTGTTGTTTTGAAACACCACGTGATGATCGGGTGTGTTAGATTCTACAAGTTTATACAACGTGGGCAAGCCAGATTTGCTCATGCGGAAGCTAAGGTTTGATCTTGACGAGCCTAGCATGTACAGACATGGCCTCAGGAACACGGATTACCGAAAGGTAGAGCATGAGTCATATAGTAGATATGATGAACATGTTGATTGTTCGCCATTGAAGCTATATCAACTCTCGTGATGATCGGTTTTGATGTGGTGGATGTAACACCCTCAGAATCGGACCTATGCAAGTTTTAGCAAAATTCGCCAAACCCGCATAGAAACGATTCAAAGGTGCCCACCAGGCACTTTCGTGCGGGTGGAAAACGAAGTAATAACATTACACAACAGTCCTCGATGGGACCCACAGACAGATATATATAACAGCAACTCAAAGAGTCAAGAATACAGATATATTATACAAGATCCAAAACACCTTGAAAACGATAGAGCGTCCAGCTACGGACAAGATGCAAATGGGGCTAAGAGCCCTGAAGAATAACCAATGGCGTCCATAACCCTGCCCAGGCCAAGCCGGAAGGGTAACCCTGCTAACGGCGTCGATCTCAAAACCTGCTTAACAAAAGGGGTGCCGACAAAGGGCAAAGCAGAAAACAAAGAAGGAGCGTCAGTACTGAGGCCAGTACACGGCGAGGCTAGAATTCGGCGGTCCTCGCCTACATAGGTATGGTGGACTGAAGCGGCAGCGGCAGCATGCACTAAACAACCTATAGAGACTCGATACAACTAGCGGATTTCAGAGAGGGATAAGAATGACCTAACCGGATCCAACCTGAAGCTAACACCAAACAATCCCATCCTGGTGTTTCCCCCTCGAGACCAAACGAGGAAGTCAACCGAGGAACTCACACCGTTGGCAGTTTTATTTATTCGGTTATCGTTGCAGCATTTACTAGTCAGGTTTAAATAATCATCCCGATAAAATAAGCAGTGGGTCATTTTAGTTATCCATTCCGTTATAGTTGCAACAATTTACTAACCAGATACAGATGGCATGAGATGAACCCAAAACCCAGCAGTTGTTGGTACTTTTATTCAGCCATTCCGTTGTAGTTGCAATACTTACTAGTCAGATACAATTGTCGCAAGCGACAACCAAACAAGCAATGGTGGGCAGTATTAATTAGCCATTCCATTATAGTGAAGCTGATTACTAGTCATTATAAATCAAATTTATAGCAGTAAACTTTAGTTATGCTTGTCTATGATCGAGAAACTGTGCTCCAAGTCGTCCATATCCGCGGACACGGCTTTCAGAAAGTTTTACCCGGCCGGGGTGCACCAATAGCAACACACACTCGATCAACCTCGGAAAAACCAAATC
The DNA here is from genome assembly GCA_910589765.1 of Avena atlantica. Taxonomy (NCBI): domain Eukaryota; kingdom Viridiplantae; phylum Streptophyta; class Magnoliopsida; order Poales; family Poaceae; genus Avena; species Avena atlantica. Next base: position 336,326,521 of record OU342738.1, on the reverse strand, counting down.
AAAACCCAACGAGGCCTTCACGACAAAGCAATCACAAGATTCAGAAATATTTCAGGGGGCCACCCCTTTGAGTAGAACCCGCAACGGAGTAGGCAAGCTCCGAGACGGCCTCAAGGTCTGCGTCAATGGCTGTGAGCGACTGGGAACCCCAAACGGGGCTTGTCGACACCGCGTAATCACTCCGCGTACCTAAACAGTACAGTGTGCAGTACCTCGCACAATCGTAAATAAAGCAGTAAAGCATGGCATAAGTACAGGATAGTAATAAAGCCCCAAACTAGTTTGTGGCCCCAAGAAATAAGACGGAATCAAGCTCTGGCTCAGGGGGGTCCCATATACCTCCCGGATGTGGATAGCGCGATAAATCAAGGAACAGGAATCAAGTACTCGGGGTCTTACGGGACACAAGTGGGCGTTCGGAAACCAAATATTATCTATCACCCACCGATGCCTCTGCTTATTTCAATTTTAGTTGTTAAACAGAAATTAAAGTGACGATAAGTAAAGCTAGAATCATCTCCATCGTCAACATGCGGCAATACATCAGCAACTGTGGCATATGACGACACACGTCAGCACTTGAGCAAGCAACTACGACGCGCAAGTCCAACTATCTACCAAACAACAGGTAATAGGATGTGTCCAAGGCAATATAGGGCTGCACGGTATATCACAGGTACGGAAACTAAAGCATCGCAACACAGATAGCAATAGAGCAACAGGAGGGAAGTAAATACTATAAAAGTAAGATAGGTAGAAAAGGGGGAGATGCTCGCCTGAAAACATTGCCGAAGGTTCAACCGAAGATCGGGGCGAAGTTCACATCAACTCAACGGCCTTATCCGCGAAGAAGCAAAACACTAGAAGAAACACCGGATGCAATATTTAAGATCGGCAGAAGATCGGCATGATGCATGTATGATGCATGGCATGGCAAAGTGCGATGCAATTAGGTCATGTTAAGCGGAATCGGGATCCCGACAATTAATTAAATGGTTCAAGTTATTTAGATTCCCCGCAAATTAAATGTTGTTTTAACATGGCAAGAGATTGTACCGGGTTCGCTACTCAAGTTTAAATGAGGCCAATATAAGGCTGGATTTGCCCGCATATGGGCCCCATATTTAATTATTAGGTGAATCGGCATAAGGCCCCCAAACCACATGATATGCATGCGAGATGACAATTAAATATGCGACAAGTTGTATTATGTTATGAAATCGGGTTCGAGGAAAGGGTTCACACATTAGAGGGGGCTCGACGATCTTGGGGTTCCGGGGTTCGGGGTCGGTCTCAGGGTCCAGGGTTCGACGGGTTCGGTCTCGGCGAGGTTGTCTTTGAACTCCGGGATCGGTCTTGGGGATCGGGGTCTTGGTCCGAGAAGTTCTTGGCGGGTCGAGGTTCGGTCAACGGTGCGGAAAGGAGTTCTTGACGTTTCCGCGATTGTCACCATGTTCCCTCCTCGGATGTGTGGGCATCGGGGCTTGATTGTCGGGGTTGGGCTCGGTTCTCGACGTTGGTGGTCTTGGCGTCGCCGGTTCTTAGGAACCGGGCACTTCATGTCCATCTCCGCTTCCCTGAGCGTAAGGAGTCGTCGTGGTACTGCCGGCAGGATGCAGGCAACTCGCGGCAGCACTTGTCGCAGGTGGTCCAACAACAAAACAACATCACGGTGGCTGCAGGGGAGACCGCGAGCGGCAGGAGGTGGCGCGGCTTGTGCGGGACCGGCTGGAGGTTGTTGGCGGGCACAGAGGCGACCGGGGGCGGGCTCGCTGGGGGCAGGAGGCGCGGCGGGGTGGTGAGCTTGGAAGGCGAGGGGGCGTCCAGCGGCGAGCGGAGGTTCTGCGGCGTCTCCGGCGGGGCGCCACCGGCGGCGGAAGAGGCAGGGCCGGCGGCTGCGGGAGGCGAGCGGCCGAGCGCGGAGGCGGAGGAGGTCGCGGCTCGCGGGCGCCGACGAGCTGGGGGCGGAGGCGGAGCCGTGGGAGGCGACGGCGCTGGCCCGGGGCCGGCGCTCGGGGGAAACGCGGGGTCGGCTTGGGGGTCGCGGCGGCGGTTCGGGGCCGGGTCCGCGGCGTCGGAGGCGGCGCGGGAGAGGCGAGGAGGCTGGCCGGCGGGGAGCTGCGGGGGTGCGGCGAGGCAGGGGCAGCGCCGGCGAGGTGGGGTGGTCTGCGGGTAGGTGGGGCGACGCGGGGTGGGCGGAGCGCGGCCGGACGCGCGGCCGGAGGGAGGCGGGGAGGCGCCGGCGAGCGGAGGGGCGAGGGCGGCCGGAGCCAGAGGAGGTAAGGGGAGAACGCGGCGCGGTTGAGCGGAGAAGAAGAACAGGGGAGGAAGGGGGCGCGCGGGGCAGGGCGGTTCCAGGGGAGGCGGGGCCTGGGTGCGACAGGGGTGGGGCCGGGGAGAGGAGGTTGACCGGGTGAGGGAGTGGCTGGCGCATGGGGGGCCCGCGGGCAGGGACGGGTGCGTGCGTGCGTGCGTTGAGTAGCAGGGTGGGTGCGGTTCTGGTGGGAGCTGGGAGAGAGATGTGAGGGAGGAGAGAGAGGGGGGTGGGGAGATGATTGGGGGTGAGGTGGCAGGCTACTATTGGAGGGAGTGAGGTGGAGGTAGGGGGTGGGTAGGATAGTTGGTGAGTTTAGGATTAGAGGGGCAGGCAGGTTTGGACCGTTTTAAAAATCTGGGGCGGTCGTTCGGGTCGGTCGGCCCGTTCGACTGCTCCGGCCAAAATAAATAAATATTTTATTTAGTTTAATTAGAACATTTGCAAACCGATAGCAACGAAATAAAATACTCCGGAGCCCCGGGTTTGGCGTTTGAATAAAAGACGGGGCGTTTTAGAAAACAAAACGGGCTTTGCGAAATAGTTTTGGCAAACAATGCATGATGATGACGATGCAATGCACAAATTCAACGCGATTTTCTAGTAGTGGTTTTGCGGGATGCCACAATTCGACACCACTAACAATGGATCTCGCCCTCGAGATCCGCCTCATGGTACCGGAAAGAAGGTCGGTGATCTGCATCTTCTCGCTTCGTGTAGATCCTCGCGACACCACTAACAAGAGGTCGTTGACCGTGATCGTCGAGAGAACTCTCCGGTAACAAAAGGTTGAAGGTAGAGGTATCAACAAATAAAGCCACCCCTAGCTTCGATGGAGAGAGAGAACCGATGCATTCTCGTCCACTTCAATGTACAAAAGCGAATAGTAGGGGTAGTCGGCATGGGGGCCAATCCATCACGCACCCAAACTATTACTCCGCACAATCAGTAGAAAAGAGTGCAACCATTCTCGGAATCGGACTGAAGATCTCGACAAGCGAGGTTCGGAACAACGGAGTGATGCAGTCTTTGCGTCGGATCTGGCGTAGAGGAAGTCGTCGCGTCGGAAAACACCGGAAGGCACAAACAAGGAACAAAGAATGGTACCACCGTAGATGGATTCATCAGGCAGCTTGAACACCGGATGGTAGAACACCGTTATCCAGGAAGGAAGCGAAACCCTAAAGGTACGACAGAAACCCAACCACGAGAAATCCTGGACTCGAAGAGAGAGAAGAGAGCGGATTCAAAACACGTCGAGATAAGAGGGGATCAGCAGAGGGTAAGGAGTAAAAATCAGACCTATTCAGAACTATCCAACCGATTTTGCAAAATAGTTTTGACACTCTACTTCGGCCGTTAGCTAGGGTATCCTACAGGCTGGACTTGTGGGATATCGCAACTGCTGAGCTCTGATACCACTCTGTAACACCCTCAGAATCGGACCTATGCAAGTTTTAGCAAAATTCGCCAAACCCGCATAGAAACGATTCAAAGGTGCCCACCAGGCACTTTCGTGCGGGTGGAAAATGAAGTAATAACATTACACAACAGTCCTCGATGGGACCCACAGACAGATATATATAACAGCAACTCAAAGAGTCAAGAATACAGATATATTATACAAGATCCAAAACACCTTGAAAACGATAGAGCGTCCAGCTACGGACAAGATGCAAATGGGGCTAAGAGCCCTGAAGAATAACCAATGGCGTCCATAACCCTGCCCAGGCCAAGCCGGAAGGGTAACCCTGCTAACGGCGTCGATCTCAAAACCTGCTTAACAAAAGGGGTGCCGACAAAGGGCAAAGCAGAAAACAAAGAAGGAGCGTCAGTACTGAGGCCAGTACACGGCGAGGCTAGAATTCGGCGGTCCTCGCCTACATAGGTATGGTGGACTGAAGCGGCAGCGGCAGCATGCACTAAACAACCTATAGAGACTCGATACAACTAGCGGATTTCAGAGAGGGATAAGAATGACCTAACCGGATCCAACCTGAAGCTAACACCAAACAATCCCATCCTGGTGTTTCCCCCTCGAGACCAAACGAGGAAGTCAACCGAGGAACTCACACCGTTGGCAGTTTTATTTATTCGGTTATCGTTGCAGCATTTACTAGTCAGGTTTAAATAATCATCCCGATAAAATAAGCAGTGGGTCATTTTAGTTATCCATTCCGTTATAGTTGCAACAATTTACTAACCAGATACAGATGGCATGAGATGAACCCAAAACCCAGCAGTTGTTGGTACTTTTATTCAGCCATTCCGTTGTAGTTGCAATACTTACTAGTCAGATACAATTGTCGCAAGCGACAACCAAACAAGCAATGGTGGGCAGTATTAATTAGCCATTCCATTATAGTGAAGCTGATTACTAGTCATTATAAATCAAATTTATAGCAGTAAACTTTAGTTATGCTTGTCTATGATCGAGAAACTGTGCTCCAAGTCGTCCATATCCGCGGACACGGCTTTCAGAAAGTTTTACCCGGCCGGGGTGCACCAATAGCAACACACACTCGATCAACCTCGGAAAAACCAAATCAAAACCCAACGAGGCCTTCACGACAAAGCAATCACAAGATTCAGAAATATTTCAGGGGGCCACCCCTTTGAGTAGAACCCGCAACGGAGTAGGCAAGCTCCGAGACGGCCTCAAGGTCTGCGTCAATGGCTGTGAGCGACTGGGAACCCCAAACGGGGCTTGTCGACACCGCGTAATCACTCCGCGTACCTAAACAGTACAGTGTGCAGTACCTCGCACAATCGTAAATAAAGCAGTAAAGCATGGCATAAGTACAGGATAGTAATAAAGCCCCAAACTAGTTTGTGGCCCCAAGAAATAAGACGGAATCAAGCTCTGGCTCAGGGGGGTCCCATATACCTCCCGGATGTGGATAGCGCGATAAATCAAGGAACAGGAATCAAGTACTCGGGGTCTTACGGGACACAAGTGGGCGTTCGGAAACCAAATATTATCTATCACCCACCGATGCCTCTGCTTATTTCAATTTTAGTTGTTAAACAGAAATTAAAGTGACGATAAGTAAAGCTAGAATCATCTCCATCGTCAACATGCGGCAATACATCAGCAACTGTGGCATATGACGACACACGTCAGCACTTGAGCAAGCAACTACGACACGCAAGTCCAACTATCTACCAAACAACAGGTAATAGGATGTGTCCAAGGCAATATAGGGCTGCACGGTATATCACAGGTACGGAAACTAAAGCATCGCAACACAGATAGCAATAGAGCAACAGGAGGGAAGTAAATACTATAAAAGTAAGATAGGTAGAAAAGGGGGAGATGCTCGCCTGAAAACATTGCCGAAGGTTCAACCGAAGATCGGGGCGAAGTTCACATCAACTCAACGGCCTTATCCGCGAAGAAGCAAAACACTAGAAGAAACACCGGATGCAATATTTAAGATCGGCAGAAGATCGGCATGATGCATGTATGATGCATGGCATGGCAAAGTGCGATGCAATTAGGTCATGTTAAGCGGAATCGGGATCCCGACAATTAATTAAATGGTTCAAGTTATTTAGATTCCCCGCAAATTAAATGTTGTTTTAACATGGCAAGAGATTGTACCGGGTTCGCTACTCAAGTTTAAATGAGGCCAATATAAGGCTGGATTTGCCCGCATATGGGCCCCATATTTAATTATTAGGTGAATCGGCATAAGGCCCCCAAACCACATGATATGCATGCGAGATGACAATTAAATATGCGACAAGTTGTATTATGTTATGAAATCGGGTTCGAGGAAAGGGTTCACACATTAGAGGGGGCTCGACGATCTTGGGGTTCCGGGGTTCGGGGTCGGTCTCAGGGTCCAGGGTTCGACGGGTTCGGTCTCGGCGAGGTTGTCTTTGAACTCCGGGATCGGTCTTGGGGATCGGGGTCTTGGTCCGAGAAGTTCTTGGCGGGTCGAGGTTCGGTCAACGGTGCGGAAAGGAGTTCTTGACGTTTCCGCGATTGTCACCATGTTCCCTCCTCGGATGTGTGGGCATCGGGGCTTGATTGTCGGGGTTGGGCTCGGTTCTCGACGTTGGTGGTCTTGGCGTCGCCGGTTCTTAGGAACCGGGCACTTCATGTCCATCTCCGCTTCCCTGAGCGTAAGGAGTCGTCGTGGTACTGCCGGCAGGATGCAGGCAACTCGCGGCAGCACTTGTCGCAGGTGGTCCAACAACAAAACAACATCACGGTGGCTGCAGGGGAGACCGCGAGCGGCAGGAGGTGGCGCGGCTTGTGCGGGACCGGCTGGAGGTTGTTGGCGGGCACAGAGGCGACCGGGGGCGGGCTCGCTGGGGGCAGGAGGCGCGGCGGGGTGGTGAGCTTGGAAGGCGAGGGGGCGTCCAGCGGCGAGCGGAGGTTCTGCGGCGTCTCCGGCGGGGCGCCACCGGCGGCGGAAGAGGCAGGGCCGGCGGCTGCGGGAGGCGAGCGGCCGAGCGCGGAGGCGGAGGAGGTCGCGGCTCGCGGGCGCCGACGAGCTGGGGGCGGAGGCGGAGCCGTGGGAGGCGACGGCGCTGGCCCGGGGCCGGCGCTCGGGGGAAACGCGGGGTCGGCTTGGGGGTCGCGGCGGCGGTTCGGGGCCGGGTCCGCGGCGTCGGAGGCGGCGCGGGAGAGGCGAGGAGGCTGGCCGGCGGGGAGCTGCGGGGGTGCGGCGAGGCAGGGGCAGCGCCGGCGAGGTGGGGTGGTCTGCGGGTAGGTGGGGCGACGCGGGGTGGGCGGAGCGCGGCCGGATGCGCGGCCGGAGGGAGGCGGGGAGGCGCCGGCGAGCGGAGGGGCGAGGGCGGCCGGAGCCAGAGGAGGTAAGGGGAGAACGCGGCGCGGTTGAGCGGAGAAGAAGAACAGGGGAGGAAGGGGGCGCGCGGGGCAGGGCGGTTCCAGGGGAGGCGGGGCCTGGGTGCGACAGGGGTGGGGCCGGGGAGAGGAGGTTGACCGGGTGAGGGAGTGGCTGGCGCATGGGGGGCCCGCGGGCAGGGACGGGTGCGTGCGTGCGTTGAGTAGCAGGGTGGGTGCGGTTCTGGTGGGAGCTGGGAGAGAGATGTGAGGGAGGAGAGAGAGGGGGGTGGGGAGATGATTGGGGGTGAGGTGGCAGGCTACTATTGGAGGGAGTGAGGTGGAGGTAGGGGGTGGGTAGGATAGTTGGTGAGTTTAGGATTAGAGGGGCAGGCAGGTTTGGACCGTTTTAAAAATCTGGGGCGGTCGTTCGGGTCGGTCGGCCCGTTCGACTGCTCCGGCCAAAATAAATAAATATTTTATTTAGTTTAATTAGAACATTTGCAAACTGATAGCAACGAAATAAAATACTCCGGAGCCCCGGGTTTGGCGTTTGAATAAAAGACGGGGCGTTTTAGAAAACAAAACGGGCTTTGCGAAATAGTTTTGGCAAACAATGCATGATGATGACGATGCAATGCACAAATTCAACGCGATTTTCTAGTAGTGGTTTTGCGGGATGCCATAGTGGATTTGGTTCGTGTGATCACTAAAACAATGTGAGGGATGTTGTTTTGAGTGGGAGTTCACCTAGATTAATTTAATTATTAATTAGAACTCAATTTATCATAAACTGAATCAAAGTGAATTTGCATAGTTGTTGTAGTCATTGGCATCCGTTTACCACCTTGCGCTTAGTTATAATTGAGATGATAGAACTATAGAATTCTGGTTAGTTACTTTACGAACTGGTATCGTATTGTTTTGAAGTGTTAATCTAAAGTTTAAAAGTCCTATTGCAAACTTTCAGTAAGTTCCGGTTACTCCATGAAGTTTAATAATTGGTATTAAAACAAGAGTAACAGTTCCAAGTGTTAGTGTATAAGTATCATGTTTGTCTCCATGATTCTTGATATTCAAAGGATTCTCTTAATATCAAGGTTATCTAGGATCTGAAAGAGTTGTTTCAGAAACCATGATGTGTGGAAGATATTGTGATATCTGAAACGAAGTTTTGGTTGCAACATGATAGAGTATAATATGGCAAAAGTCATGTTCTCATATTTGATGAGAATTTGCAAAAGGTTGGAGACACTTGTTGTCCTAATCCTCCAAAAGGTTTTGGAGAGCAACATTATACTCGTGATTCACCGTTACAAGCTAAAAGTAACTTGATCATGGATAAATCCATGATAAGGGTGAATATTTGATGTAGGTAAAATGTTTACTACACCAAGAGATTACTAAAGAAAGGAATTTGAAAGAACACCAAACATTTGATGATGGTGATCTACTTCAAAGTACAAGTCCAAAGACATTGTTATTTAACTATACACGCTTTGGACTATGTGTCATATGTATGACTCCACTGTTGATGTTGATAGATTCTTTCAAACAGAAAAGGAGATACTGAAAGAGAGTCTCATAAATATATGGCAGAAAAGAAAAGACTAGAATTGTTCAGTTTAAGTATATAGATGATATACATGTTATGGCTATATTCTTTGCTTGTTAAACAAAGTGGTTCTCAAGTATTTGATACTGAATTTGTTGGTGTGAATCGTCATACGAAACAACACAATTCATGAACTACAATGGCCTAATTAACTAGCAAAAGAATATGTGATGATGTTCATCGAGAACTAATAAAGGGTTATTGTGTTGCTCGTTAAAACATCAAAGCTTGCCTTCAAGATTTGTTTTATCAGGTATTATGAGAACAAAAGGGTTGTTCAAATAATTTCCGTAATTCATAAAAGATGGATGATTCACAAATCTCGTTGGAGAAATCACATCCATAAAACTAGTGCTAAAAATGTCGAAAGACAAATTGATTGAAAGATCACTTAGTAAGTGACATCGCTGTTTAAATTATATTGGAAAGAAAACATGAAGAAACTCCATGTGGATGGAATTTTGGAGTCTTTTGATTTTTGATCAAATGACGCTTATGAAACTTTCCTAGAGATAATTAAAACTTCGTTCATAGGCCAAAAGGGAACGAAAGACTAGCTTATTGGAACTTGTACATATTGTTGTACAAAGTCCATTATGTGTAGTCAAGAGCGATGGATTTCAACTTCATTTGCTTTCTCCAAAATTTGAGTGAATATATGAATATTTACTTAATAAGGATGAAGTGTGAAATATTTGAAAAGTTCAAAGATTTTCAAGATGAAGTGCAAAATCATTGTAACAAGAATATAAATAGTTTATGATAAAGATCATAAAGGAAGATATTTGAGTTACAAATTTTAGCATAATACCTAAGATTTATGGAATCGTTCCGTGGATTTGCATTTTCCCGAAACACCATAAGAGTATGGAGCGTTCGAGATATGTAAATTAACCTTGTTTGACATGGTAAGATCGAAGGTGTAATTCATAAAACTGCCATTGTATTTTAAAGATTAAAAGCTTTAGAGATTACCGTTTTTCCACTGAAAAGAGCTCCATCATAATCCGTTGAAATGACACCATATGTTATGGTTTGGGATTAAACCCAAGTAGTCCTTTCTTAAACATTGGTATGCTGTGCATAAGAAAGATGTTTGCAACCAAAGTTGGATGAACCTGTCTTTGTTAAGTATTCCTCCATAACACCGGAGACAAAAGTGTTTGTCGCTTAGAACGTCAAGTTTCTTTGAGAAGGAATTTTTCGTGAAAAGTTAAGTGGGAGGACAAAAGAACTTTGATAAGGTTAAAAGAACCTTAGCTATATGTGCAAAGTTGCGCAGCGCCGAAAAGTGTTCCGGAGGCAGCAACAATGCTCGTGGCTCACGTGCCTCAAAGGTTGTGGTCACGGAGATCTAAGTTCCTATTGAAACAAGTAGGTCGGGTAAACAATCAAATACCAAGATTTGAGAGTTGAATCATTATTTGACAATGATGATCCGACTACATGCAAAGAAGCGATGATGAGCCCTGACTCCGTCAAATGACTTGAAGCCATAAAATCCGTGATAGTTACATACACGAAAAATCAAGTTTTGAACTTGAAGGACCCTCGAGAAAGGTGTAAGACCTTACAGTTGTGTTTGGATCTATAAAGAAATAGACATGGATGTTTCACATCTATGAAGTAGTCGACATGTTGGGAAAGAGTTCACAACAATGTTCAAAGGTTGACTATGACAAGATTTGATCTTTCATAGTGATATTTAGTCTAGACGGATTAATGTAGCAACCACTACATATAATTTGTTATATGGTAGTTGAATAAACAAAACAAGTTCTTCTAATAGAATTGTTACCTAGGACATGTGCGTAACATGGTCCATAGGGTTTTGTTAATTCAAAGGATGGTAAAATCATATGCAAACTTCAATGGTTAAAGTGAGCATCGCGGAGTTGGAATCTTCACTATGATGAAACTGTTAAAGGAGTTTAAAAGTTCATTAGAGACAATGAAGATGCTTGCATTTGCAAGAAATTAAGTGGGAGCGCTAAGACATGTTTCTAATACATTATGTGGAAGACATATTGTTGATTGGAAATAATGTATCTTTTATTAACACATATTAAGAATTTCATCCTGATGAAAGACTTAGGCAAAACCCAAATATTTGGCATCAATAGACGCTAATATGGTTGTTCCAGAAGTACATAGACAAGATATTGAATGAGTTCAATATAGAAACTACAAGAGAGGTTCTTGTCGCACAGAAAGGGTTGAATGAGTTCAATTATATATTCAAGTGTATTGACATTTGGTAAAGTGAAACAAATAATCAAGTATAGATTGATACTTGATGTATGAAATCACAAAGATTATTTATATCAATCATACTGTGATATGTACAAATCCAGATATGTCCTATGCTCTAAATGTTATGAGCATATACCAGAATGATTCGTAAGATGATCATTGGACAATAGTAAGGATATTCTTATGATCTTTTGCAAGAACTAAGAGTATAATATTTGTAGAAGTGACAAATAGATGGTTAGTTCATTGTAAAAGTACTACATTGATACTAGCTTGGTCACAAAGTACAAATTAAGTTTATCTCAATCTAAACTAAGGGTGGCACAATATAATGGAAAGTGAGTTCCATAATGGATTTGGATGAGTTCCAAAGTTAAGACATTGTGACAGATACTACAACAAAAGGCTAAGTATATGACTGCTATTATAGCAGCAAAAGAGGGCATTTGTGTCAAGTAGTTTGTTATCAAACTAAGGTGTAGTTCACAGTGGGATAATACTATGAAGATATATTGTGCGACAATTTTATCAACATGTTTTAACCCCAAAGAGCTAAAGGTCACACCGAAAGACCAAATTTATACAAAGCCATCTCATTAGAGAATGAGTGATGCGTAGAGACGCAAAGACATGCAATTACACACGGACCTGGAAGTGTCAGATCCGGAGATCAGTTGACCACTAGCAATCGTGTACATACAACACCGGAAAGCCATAGGTGTTGAATACACAAAGGTTTGAAACTAGATTATTGACTCTAGTGCAAGTGGGAGACTGTTGGAGATATGCCCAAGAGGCAATAATAAAGTGGGTTATTATCATATCTTCATACTTATGATAAATGTTTACATACCATGCTATAATTGTATTAACCGGAAACATTAATACTTGTGTGATTTGTAAACTAAAATAAGAGTCCCTAGTAAAGCCTCTTGTTAAACTAGCTTGTTGGTTAATATATGATCATGGTTTCCTGATCATGAACATAGAGATGTTATTAACAACAGGGTCATATCATTAGGAGAATGATGTGATGGACATACTCCTATAGATAAGCGTAGCATAAAGATCAAGTCATTTCATTAGTTCAATTGCTATATGCTTTTTGATACATAGTAACCTAATTCCTTCGACCATGAGATCATGCATAACACTTTTACCGGATGGATGCTTTGATGTCATCAAACACCACACCGTAACAGGGTGGCTATAAAAGTGGCATTGAGTGTTCGGAAAGTATTGGTTGAGACACATGGATCAAGAGTGGGATTTGTCCATCCATATGACGGATAGATATACTCTGGGCCCTCTCGGTGTAATGTCATCCAATTAGCTTGCAAGCATGTGACTGGCTCACAAGGGATCACATATCACGGGAACGAGAAAAGAGTACTTATCGGTAACGAGGTTGAACTAGGTATGCAGAGATACCGACGATCATAACCTCGGATAAGTAAAGTATCGTGAGACAAAGGGAAATTGGTATCGTATGTAAGTGGTTCATTCGATCGCAAAGTAATCGTAGAAATATGTGGGAGCCATATGAATTTCCAGATTCCTCTATTGGTTATTGTTCGGAGAAGTGTCTCGATCATGTCCGCATAATTCACGAACCGTAGGGAGACACACTTAAGGATTCGACGTTGTTTGAGTAGTTATGGTATTATGAGAAAGAGACCGAATGTTGTTCGGAGTCTCGGATGGGATCCGGGATATCATGAGGAGATCCGGAATGGTCCGGAGAATAAGATTCATATAAGGAAAGTCCCGTTTCGGAGTAACGGAATGATTCAGGTGTTTTCATCGGGAACATTCTAGAAAGTTCCGGAATGTCCGGCACTCCGGGGAGGAAGGGGTACATAAGTGTGTCATATCAAGTTGGTATGATTGCATCATGTACTAAGTGTCATCGCTGTCCGAAATAAAGGGTTAATTCAAATCCTAGTTTGAAAAGTCAAACGGCTAGTTTGAAAAGTCAAACTGCCAGTTTTCGGAAAGAGGAGAAGGAGGTTTTTGGTGGAGGCCGAATTGGAGGAGGGTTCCTCCTTGGGCCGGCGCACCACCTCAAGGCCGAGTTGGGGAGGGACTCTCCCTCTCCTTGGCCGGCCCCCTCCATCTATAAAAGGAGGGGCAGGGCTCCCCTCCTAGTGCACACAAGTTCCTATCTATTTCTCCCGGTTTAGAGCCGTTTTGGTTTAGAGCTTCTAATTGCTTTAGCCATCGGTTTAGAGCCTTCTAATTGGTTTAGAGCCTTCTAATTGGTGTGTCTAATTACTAGATCACTAATAGCCTCTAAATAGCCTCTCTCATAATCCACCATACTCGCACCGGCTTAAGGCGAAGCCCTGCGGGATTTCCCCTCTACTTCCGGTACCACGCCGTTGTGCTGCCGGAATCGCGAGGAGAGTGCTACAACCTCCGCTGCCTGCTGGAACAAGGGAGAGGAAGGTCTTCGTCGATTACCGAACGTGTGACCGACTGCGGGAGCGCTGCCAGAACGTGGCGCCGGAAGGATCGTCTGCGCGATCTTGAGATCGGAAAGAGTACGACTACATCACCCACGAGAATCTGCTCTCGTTAACCGCTTTGGAATCTTCAAGGGTAAGTTATTCCATCGACTCGTTGCTACAATCTAGTAGATAGATCTTGGCTTGTTTGTTTGTATGCGATAGAAAATTTTTGTTTTCCATGCTACGAACCCCTACAGCTGGTGGGGGTGCCGGCGTCGGGGATGGAGCGAGGCGGGGCGCAGGTTCCGTCGATGAAGAGGGAGCGGTGCGGGGCGGCCAGTACATCGGGTTCTTCCCACGGTAGTTGGGGCTGGGGCGCCAGCCTGGAAGGGGATACCCTACCGCGGCAGGAAAAGGCGCCATAGGGCCTGCTGTGATAGAGGATTTGCCGGGATGTCCTGCCACGACAGGAGGTGGCGGCGACCGGGGCAAGGCGACGAAGGCGTGGGGGCGCGCCTCCTTGCGCGTCTGGGCGTCATCAGCGCACTGGAGCAGGGAGCGAACCTCCGCGAGGGTGGGGCGGGGCCGCATCATGGGGATGAAGGACGCCTGCCTCTCGAACCGCTCGCTGAGCCCGTGTAGAAGGATGTTGATGAGCTGGCGGTCAGGCACAGGTTCGCCGAGCTCACGGAGCTCGTTGGCCATCGTCTGGATGCGCTGGCAGTACACGCTGAGAGAAGATCTCCCTGGACGATGTTGTGGATCTCGGAGTTGAGGTTGTTGACCCGAACGTCGACGTTGTCCTGGAAGAGCTGGCGTAGGGCCGCCCATAGGGCGGCAGCGGTGGCGACCTCGCGAAAGACGAGGTTGAAGATCTCAATGGAAACGCGGGTGTAAATCCACTGGATGATGGCGAGGTCGTCCATAACCCAGCGAGGATCGGATGGCGGGGAACAGAGTCGGTGGCGACGTGATCACGAAGATTGCAGCGCCCGAGGTGAACCTTGAAGAGATGGCGCCAGTGGTAGTAGTTGTGTTGGGCTAGATCTAGGGTAATTGGGATGAAGGGGGTGACGTCAGAGATGGTTTTTGTATAGGAGAGAGAGGCAGCCATGACAGCGTTGTGGGTTGGAGGAGGGAGAACTAGGAAGGTAGAGGAATTGGGAGGAGGGTTGGTGAGGGAGGTAGAGGTGGTGGTGGCGCCGCCCGTGACAACGGCGACGGCGGCCTTCTTCTCGAAGTAGCCGGGCAGGAGAGGGGGTGGCGGTTGTGGTGGCGCACCCATAGGGTTAGGATCTAATCCGATACTATGTAAACTTGTATAATGTCTCACGGTTAATTGATCATTGAGTTGATTATAAGGGGTATAAATAGAGGGAGGGGGCCAGACTGGCGGTTACCCTAACTTGGGTTACAAGTTGATCTATAGTCTAACACTTACATGCTAACTTGGGTTACCTCAGAACGGACACTCGCCACGATGCCTGCCCGGGACCTCGTCTCCTGGAATGCGATGATCCCGACAGCTACTCCCCGACGGAGGTGGGGGCTCGCGCAGGACGGCTACTCCCCGACGGAGGTGGTCCGGGTGTTCCTCCGGCTGCTCAAGGACAACGTCGCGCGGCCCGACCGGATATCCGTGTGCAGCGTCATCCCGGCCTGTGGCGACCAGGGGAAGCTCGAGCTTGGCCGGCAAGTCCTCCACACGACGTCTACCTTGGCGCTGAGCTGGATGCATGCTTCCAGGGATTGTGTTTTGGATCAAATACAACTTCAGAGGCTATTTACAAATATGCGTGCCAGACTGTTCGTTTTCTAAGCCCCTAGTTAATGCCGGTCAAAACCATTTAGAACCTTGCATGAATTACTTATAAAATATTTAGGACCTAAACATTAGGACCAAACTGAATGTACTGGGACCGCCGGCGCGGTTTACTCGTCTGTGAATCCTCCGCACGCGAGGATGCATGTCGTTTCACCAAAGATAAAAGATATGATAAAAGATAAAAGATATGATAAAAGAGTGTACCTGGACGCCAGCCATGTAAATTTAGACAGGAGTAAACTAATTTTCCAGGGTGATGACATAGTTACCTTGTTTAAGCTAATTAATAAAGCTTGAGTTGATTCTCAAAAAAAAAGCTTGAGTTGAGAAAACAACTCTGGGAATGCACATTGTCCTAGTACCATTTTTCACCAAATAAAAACGAGCTGAGAAACACCATGTTGGACCCTGTTGGTTAAGTGAGGAGACAACTGAACGTTTTGAGGGCGGAAGTGGGATTTGTTTCTGAACTTACCAGAAACACGGAACTGCTCCTTGTTTGCTAGAGCCAAATACTGCCTCCATCTCAAAATATAAGACCTACACACTAAAAGGCATATAGATACATTTGTTTCACAAAAGCTAAAACATCTTATATTTTAAAACAGAGGGAGTAGATGTTAAATAGTTACTCCCATGAATAATATGTATTAAAGCCTGTCCCAACTTCAAACCAACCAAGGTAACAAAACTATATAAATATCACATCTTCATAGCAGCATCCAGCTATATGATTCATACAGTTGCTCGACTCCCAACATAATTATGTGCAGAAGCCTATTATTACAAAAGCAGCTTTGCTAAGAAACATAACGGCAGATCCATGCAAGAGCCTCTCATGGTGCGGTAAATACAGTAAGTTCGCAAGAGGCCACTTAACAATGTCTAACTTAAATCCTCGCAAGCTACATCAGGGACATTACAGTGCTGATATCTCCTTTATCACCTGCTCCTTGTCTGCCTCAAACTGCTCATCCTCTGAAAAAATCATAAAAGCACTATTAGGTCTTCTTTTAGAAGTACCAGCACAATTAGTTCACGTTGAACAGTTACCATGACAAATTAAATCTTAGAGCAAGAAAAGTCTAGAGGAAAAAACAGCTGTCGAAGTAGGCAACTACCTTTGTCAGTCTTGAATCCAGCAAAGAATCGAAGAAGCTTGCTTCTATTTGTAACCAATATGTTTACAACCTCAGCTGGTTTGTTTTTATTTGCAGCGAACAGCTGAAATGCGCGGAAGAATAATCAGAGAGTAAACTTAGACTGACCATACATTTTCTTACATACATTGTTAGGATATATGTACTCACCTTAAACACATGGAATGCTTCTATTTGAATATTCTTGCTTGAATCCTGGAAATTTTTAGAAATAATAAGAAAATTGAGAACACGGTAATATTGACAGGAATCATACAACCAACACATCATCTGAAAGAAGTTTGTAAAACTGAACAGTAATCAGAAAGTCACACCAGACTTTGAACCGAGGTAAACACTGGTACTTCCCATATGTAGTTTCATATGACCAAAGAGTCCTCCGTTGTGATGATATTTGATTCGTGTACAGTAACAAAAAATACATCATTGTATCTAGTTTATTCTTTGTAATTCTATCATTCATGGTGGAATCATAGAGCACACACAACCAGCAATAACATAACCAATATCCTATGACAGATCTTGGGGGCTAGAGTTCTCACCTCTCCCAGCAGAGACCATTTATATTGCCCAATTGGGAGATGAATCATACCGAAAGTAACCAATACCAACTTATAACCCCAATTCTAGCTTATTCTGGCTATTTTGGAGTCATGATTTTCAAGAAAAGGGGTTAGCGCCTTACTTCATCAAAAGAAATGTCCATAACTTTTCTGATGTTGCAAAGTAAAAAAAACACTAGCCATAGCCAGATGAAGATTGAGTTCAGTGTAGAATTTGAGTTCAAAACTCCATGTACCAGTAGTCCTTCACAGAATAGATCAACAAAGTTGTAAAAAAATATCATGATCGGGTTATCAAACCTGATTCCACTACATTCCTTAGAACAGAAAAACTGACAGCAGTCTTTAACATTCCTCTAGAACATAACTTTCTATACATAAACACAGTGCAAATGTTCAGGGGGGCTTCAGCATATCTTCTATAAATAAGGTCAGGTCAAAGGATATATCTATGTCGTCCAATACAGGCTAGGATGTGCGAAAAGAGCAACCTCCTTATTTCTGGCATAGAAAACATTGTAAATGGGTTTTGATGATCTATGACGAATGACTAAGGGAGTAATAGTTTACTGAGTGAAAAGAGGTGTTTAGTCCCAAATGTATTGGTTTAACCAGTAGTTGCCGGCCCCTATAAAGTTTTTTTACCTGAAAACTGTAGGGGAGGCCCTGACAGTAAATTTTATTAAGAGGAAACAATATGTACAAGAGGGGCAAAAGAATACACAAGAGTGCTTAGCCCAGGGCGTAGCCCAAAGAAACTACAGAGCGTCTAGCCAGGTAACTAGGGAGGTTTTCAGATCATCCTTCATTCTATAAGAAAGAAGGAAAAGGTCCCTTCTAAACGAGTAGGACCAAGCTCTAAAAGAAGGAGTTACATTGTCAAAAACTAGAGCATTTCTGTGCTTCCAAATATTCCAGCATGACGTGGCAAACGCCTCGAAGAAAAAAGGTCTTCTGAAGTTGCTTCTTGCAGCGGTGATCATTTGAGAGAGTTCCAAAGTGTCGTTGAGCGTTATATTGATAGATTACCAGCATTGCCTACTAAATCTGCAGCTCCAGAAGAGATGATCTCTAGTTTCTAGTGACCCATTATCGCAATAAAGTTGATGTGGAAGGATGGCTTAAAGAAGATTAGAGATAGTTTTCTAACCCGTTAAGATATCTAAGCTGGTGGATGTTTCTTGATGTTGCTCGGCTAGGGCTCAATCTTTTTCAGCATATATGCTTTGAAACCTCTTCAAGATATGGCTTTTGTGATTCTCGATGATCAGTTTTGACATGTGGTGGCATCTGAACTCCAGACGCCCATGGCCTCACGGCATAAAACTCAAAAATGAGCAAACCACAGCTTTATTTCATATGTATCAAGATTGGGCTCCGTTGTGAGGGCTGAAACTTAGTGGCCTAATTTGCTTCAGCCTCATATAGCTTCAATAGTTGTATGAGCGGTGTTGAAACCGGTACTACCAAGAATGGTGATTCTGTTAGGAGTTAGGGAAACCTATTCTTTAGGGTTGACCACATGACCTAGGTGTTGTGCTTCAGAACTCGGTGCAACCAGTTTGTAGCCAGTGCTTCCAAGAATCGCTCCTGTTGTTGTCAACAAAATGCTGGTTTCTTGCTTTCGGTGCTACCCGGTAGTACCGGGAATTTGTTCTAGACTTGCGCACATCCTGAGCATGTGTGTTGCCGGTTTGTTTCCAGTGTAACACAGTTTGGTTTCTGTGGAACAGTGTATACCGTGTTTTAGAATCTCGGTGGCACCAAGCCTCAGGCCGGCATCACCAGGAAAATTGTTCTGGCATAGCTCTGCGGAGTATCATCAATGTGACCGTATTACCGACCTTGATCAAAGCCTTGTGGCTTCAGAAATCTGATCACTGATTTGAATCTCCATGTAATCGGTTTGAAGCCGGTGCTACCGAGGAAGGAAGCTTTGACCATGAAGGCTCTTTTGGTGGCAGTCTATAGAAAGGACCTGACCCCCTTGGATTTGGGCAAGACATTGAGCTATTGCAGGTACACTTCGCGTGAAAGCCTTTAAATTTGATATCTCCTTGCCCCCCCCCCCCCCACACACACACCAAGTCCCCACTCCTAGTTGGTAGATCTAAATCTTCCAGTAAGTTGCAGGCTAAATTTTACATATCAAATACAGTAAACATACCCTTAAGAGATTCATCAGAATCATAAGATTATCTTTCGAACCAACATATCGCATCATGACGACAGAATTTGATCGATCAAGCAGCATGTCTCCCAACAGCTGGAAGCAACAAAAACATGAAAGATAAGAAACTTAAGAAATAGAAAATGTATACAAGATACTGAAGAAACTAATAATGATCTAAAAACAAACAAATACTGCTAAAATAAAGCCTAACACTAGGTAGGTGTTGTGTCACAAATTGGCTGAGGAAATAAATACATTAAAGATACGAGAGTTAATCAACACAATTCTTTCTGCCATTGCAGATCCAGAAAAAGCAAAGATCGAGCATGCCTTCCATTGACTAGGGGCAGAATCTGGCATATGCTGAGTTGACTGTACATGTGGATCTTCGCACCAGGCGCATATGTTGGTAGTAATATTGCTGTGGATTCTTTTACCAACGTCTTAAATATGAACTCAAAATGGATTCAAAAGTCGACCAAAATTTTTATGTTTCAGTTGACTTAGGTGTGCAGCATTAAACTTGAAAAAAATGAGATGTTTATGCTTGGTTGTCCTATCATAACAGAAAAAGGCTCATGAAAGTTCACAAGCTACTTCACGTGAAGGTTCAAAGCATACAAGCTACAAAGGGTTGTTTGGTCAAATTTTCTAATGACATTATTCAGGTATGATGATATACAAATCATATTCCAGTTACAGAAAAGCACAAAATATAGCAAATCTACAAAGATTTGGACATATGATGGTAAACAGTACAGCCACTACATACAAAATCAGTATGGAATACAGAGAACATAAAGGTAATACCTTGATTGCTTGCCTTTTTGTTATGTAGTTGGTCGATGATAGCAGCCTAGAGTTGAATTCTGCAAAGAACTGAGGAAAAGGGATGAAATCAGATGAGACAAAACGGAATGCAGAAAGAATGGCAACAACTCTGCCACTGATAGCATTTGTTACATATACGTGACAGAAACTTGGCATTAAACGCATCATAATAAAAAAGTAAGCTATGATGCCAACCAAGCTACGAACATGAAGAAATGCAATTTATCTGAATACAATCCAAGAATTGTCCATGCAGTGAACATATATGAGAATAAGAATCGTAAATACACTGAAATAACATCATCTACAATTTGGCCATCTCACCAAGTCAATCACCTCAAACCCCAAAAAGGGCTCATGCGATGCGCACACATATCCCACTCCACACAAAAGTGCTCGAAACACAATAGAGCATGTATTGGGATCGAGACTTGTGTTTTTTAATAGTAATTCACCACTAACTTACTAACAAAAAACCTGTGATCGTGAGGCTCTAAGGCATACGGACAATTAGGACACAACCATGTTTGTAAGTGGCATAGTTTAATGACGATGCAGAAGTACTGACCCAATCATAGTTCTTGGAAAGAAATTCTGCCACCGTTGCTTTATGCCTTGTCAGAAGTTCCTGTTTAAGGTAGAAAAGAATGAACTTACATAAGTATATGTGACTATGTGAGAACGAACAGCAATGTGGTGATAAAATTGTAGAGCTACCAAAGCAAGCATGTACGTTCCCATATTTTTACTAACATTGAACTCAGGAAGTAACTGCTTGCAGATATAGTTATGTCATTTTATATGATTGTAGTAGGGCGCAATCGTACAAGTTAAGTGGATAAGCAAGTCAGCTTAACAGTTTTTCCACAAGTCTGGCTTCTTGAAGCAACAAGAAGTGCCAACTGTGCCATATCAAACAAGCAACAGGTGCTACGTTACATATATCTTGCATACTTTTCAACGTAACAAAAGCAAAAGCAGGAAAGAAAAGGCAGCTTACCTTGAAGGTTGCAGAAGCATCTGATGCTATGTCAAAATTCGGAAGTTGTATATAGTCAAAGAACTTCTTCATATGGTCAGACTCTAAAACGTACCTGTAGATGAAAAAAACTAAGGTAACCAAACACCATTTCTGCAACTTACAGTTCTTACAACATTTGAGTGTATGTAAAATAGATTAGTTTATGCATAGACCATCTGTTAATGGCATTGTTCTCTTCTGCTAGCATATACTATTCTGGAGAAGAATGGAGCTAAAAAGACCACTCCCAATATCAACTAAATCAAACTACAAAAGCGTGTCACTTCTGACCTACTTCTTTTACATGCATACAAGAAACATCCATGCAACAGGGCCTCGGTGTTACATATTTATTTATTGACATATTCTAGTGGTGCAGAGACACATATCACTAAAGAATACTGTTTGAAGTTTGCAACTACAGGTGCACTTTACAGGGATCAGCAACATACATTTTCTATTTTCTATTCATGGCTTGTAATTTTAGTGTGCTTTCTGACCCTTTCCAACAAAAAGTGATACTTGTGGGGAATGTGGAATACATATTCGACCTCTTGACAGATATGTTAGGAAAGCCATAGTGATTGGGTCAAGTTTACAAGCTTGTTTTAGTGTTTGTGTCTGGCTTTCTTTTGGATCGAATGGGCTGTTTCTCCTTTCATCTGCCAGTTGTTAATATTAGTGTTAGCCCCTGTAGTTCAATAGTATTCATCCTATAGTTCTTCCATTGATAGGTAAATGGATGATGGTTTAATTGTGAGATGAATTTCTTTAAGCTTCACGTGACAACTGAATGCAATACAGTAATGTCACCTTGCAATACTCTGATGGCGTATACATTCCCTCAACATGGCACCATAGTGTAAAGCAATGTCCATATTCTCATACCTGCAAGGTGAAGAAAGAAACGAATCAAACAGCAATAATACAAAGTTATAAACAAAACAGAAGCAATACTTGGACCCAATAACCATATAGCTAGTATAACTTCACAAAACTGGCAACATTTGTTGTAACTTTATGGGATCCAATTGAGTTGCTTACTTGACAAATGTATTGCAGAATTCAATGTCTCAGAAATATGAAGACTCTAGCACTCAAGTCCCTTGAGATGACCAGAATCACAGGGTGATGAATGGGAAAAATGAGAGGTGCAAAAATCACATGTATAGAAGCTAAGTAGCTAACCAACACGAATCCAGTATGTACTAACTATTGATTTCATAAATAAAATCGGTTTTAAAATAGAAGACACTCAATAATCATCCTAGTACTATTGTGGGAAGATGGAGATCATGTGACACAAGCCACGCAAGAACTAAGGGGGCATGTTTCTTGCAGAATCTGTAAATTATAGAAACAGTAACAAACATATATTTCAGAGACACAAAGAGAGAAATACATGAACCCAATGGTATAAATTAAAATTTAAAGGGAAGCATGATGTGTCCTCATATGATCATCTAGGTTTACTTCAGATTTAAAGTAGCTAGTTGCCTAATCAAGAGTTAAATGGGATGTGCAGAACACAGCAGCACACAGCCTATCAGTCACAGGGAGTGATGGAGGTCAATGCAAGTGTGCTCGGGTAACAGTAATATGCATGGAATAAAAACCAAGAGAAAAATTCACAAAAAGAGACAGAGATAAACAAACAAGATATGAAAAACCAAATTTCTTTTAAAAGATCAATGTGGCTTTTATTTACTTGCTACTCACCCAGAAATCAAGGTGTCCAAAAGATCCTTATTTGACTCTAGGTACTCAGACGCAACTATCCGCGAGGAGACTTGCTGTCTTTGCAAGTTTGCAACAACTTGAGTAGCATCTTTCCTGGTCTGGAACAATCCAAAGTGCAAGAAAATGTTATCTATGAAATAATTAACCATCTAAACGACAGCAGTATTCACTGAATAAAATATTTTTGTAATTTTCTTACGATCTACACAAAACAAAATCAAGTTACGTACCTCCAGGTTTAACTTCGGAATACAGATAATTAATAATCGTAGAGTGTTCTCTCTGAAGAACTCTTGGGTCAATTGCACACAAGCTTCAGTTACAGGCTCGTGCTCGCCGTTGCCATATAAAATACACTTCAAATCCCTTATATTCTTGCTCAATTCTGCCATCTGCATAAACAATTTTAGCTGCAGTTATGTATACAACTATATAATTTGAATTGAGAAGTGTTATTTATTTTGAGAACAAACTGAGCAAGAGACTGAAATTTCACATTAATGCGTAAAACCAGAGCCAAATAATGGCCATGTGCCAGCACATATTTCCGAATAATGTCTTCTTTAGAAGGCTATCACTAATATTACTCCAGGAAAGTTACTGCTCAAATGAAGATCTGCATATGTAGTTACCACTTGTGGCCTGCAGGCCACATGTAGCAATTTGTTCCAAGCATAAAGCAGTTCACACAGTTCATGGCAGCTACATTTTCGTTATTCCGTGCCAGTGATATGTAGGAGCATCGCTTAAGTTGACATAATTTAGTATCACAAATTAGCAGTTTCATATTTTGCCTTGGTATGTGCCAACAGTCACTGGCTGACTAGAGAAGTGGGCAGGGGGCCACGAATGTTGGGCTGCATGTTTTCGCAGCAATTAGGCCGAATAGCTAGCTTGTGGCCCATGTACGTCAGCTCCAACAGCATAAAACGGCAGTTGCATGGAGACGGTTAACAAAAAATAAAATTGGTTTGTGGCCTCCGCCTCCACCTCCTGAATTCTTTCTTACCTCCCATCCTGTGCTACTACCCTATGATCGCGGTGAACCGCTACATTTCATACATCGCTCCCCCTTTGCTGTTGGGCGAATGTCATTGATGCTCATGTGGCGCCTATGGGATGTCCAAAGCAACCTTGCCTCCAACAAGGTCCAGGGGGTCCGTGTCTGGCACCCTGCGGGGCACTGCTGCGCATGTAGACCTTTGCTCTGCTCGCGACACTCTTGCTAAGTAGCAGGACAACCACGCAAGCCATAATTTAGAAGTTCACCCTTGTTGCACAAATCTGCCTGTTTCCTACGTCAAGTGTAGTGTACCGTTACAAGAAGTGTATATCAAATATGAATTTATGATAACAAGTAAGCCGTCGATCATCTATTACATGCCCATCTGCAACATTATCATAAATTAACATATTTATGCCCATATACCAAAATGGAAAGCGCATTATATGAACTTATGACAACAAGTAAATTTTCCAATCATCTATCACGCGTGCATCTGCAACATTATATGTGCTCATATACCAAATTCGTATCACTCGGAGGTCCTATCATCATCGTGGATCAGGAAGAAGTAAACCAGATAGGTACTACAACGGCCTAAATAGTAGTTGCAAATGGAGGAGCGTGCGCTGAGGCTTTCATGGAAATAAGAGTACGGACCACAAATCAGGCCAAATCGAGTAAGCGATAGACATTTTCCACTCTCATGGCGCGATCCGAGCCAAATCCGTGGGCATGGAAGGGGATCGGAACAGGATGGCCGGCCGGATTCGATCTCACCTTCTCCTCTCGCTTGGAGTCGGCGCCGCGTGAGCCGGAGTGGAGGTCGAGGTAGATGAGGAGCTCGCGCGTCTGCCGCACGACCTCGGGCGGCGTCCGCGGCTTGGACTTGAAGAGGCCCTTCATCTTGGCGCCGTCGTCCGCTGCCGCCGCTGCGGTCGCGCGCGGCGGAGAGGTCAAGGGTGAGGCGACGTGCCTCCTCCCCGCCGACCCGAAGGAGAAGCAGCCTCGGAACAGCGCCACGGCTCCCGGGCTCGGCGCACGACGCCCCTCCTCCGCCTCCTGTGCTCTGGGACGGACGCGATCCGACGGGGGCGGGCTCCCGATGAACTCGTCACGCGGGCGTGGAGGCGCTCGAGAGGCCGGGCTCGCGATGGACTCGTCGCGCGGCGGGTGTTGAACAGGACAATGAGGAGGGCCAAGATCGGAGATCCCCCAACCTATCCACCGGTGCGGCGCGGTACGGACGAGGCGGGTAGGGACCCGGACCCGGGGGTGGTGGTGCGTGTCTCTCGACGCTTCCTTGCCTTGTCCCTTCTCCTTGTCTCGTTTCCTGCTCCGCTTTTGTTCCGTCTCCGCCTGCAAATTCTGTGATCAACTTTGGATTCCGTAATCTTTAGCTACACTTTGCCTGGTGTAGTACACTACTCCTACAGTATCTACGAAGATTGTATTTACAGAATCAATTTTATTTATTCATGACAACCAGATTAAATAAAGATTCTTATCCATGACATCAAATATGATTGTAATCAAATGATCAGGCCTGTTCAAGTTGCTGCACGTAGTACGTCACTCCGCTCTTCCTTTTCCTCTCCTTGCACGGGTGATCCGAGCGCAGCCTCCACGGAATTTGATCAGTGCCGTCGTCTACAGTACCATAGGAGCAATCGACAGGAGATGCAAAAGAATATCCAACAAAAAGGACCGGATATCCCGTGCCTCGCAGGACAGTTGATGCTTTGAAACGTCAAAAATAAATGCCCGAATGGATCAAAGTAGTCGCCTCACAACATTACGTAGCTGTGTTACCTCCTGAATTCTGTTTTGTTGTTGAATTTGAACTTGTGAATAAACTGGGCCAAAGGACTCACGTCTTTTTTAGCAAGAACCGGACCGGTGCGGGTGGATCTCTTTCCCTTCATGTAGTTTTAGAAAAATGCTCTGTTTCCGCTGCAACGCGTCCTTCGTTTTCTTGACACACGTGTCCATCTTCCGGACAAAAAAAACCGAGTCGACTAGGTCCACGTGCAACCTTATCTCTTTATATGCCTTCTTCTTCACAACTCGGTAGATTTTTCCTCTTCCTCGCTTTCTCATGTGATGCCGCATCAACAATAGCCATGGCAAGAGCGATCTCTTGGTCCATTAGCCACCGTCCCAGCCTAGCCCTACCGTACCACTCCCCTCCACTCTTTTTTCCCTGTCCATCGATTCCATCCAAGTGTCTATTCCCTTCCAACACCAAACCTTGTTTTGGTTGCCGCAAAATCAAGCGTCGTTGGCAGGGCAGTCAATGCAGGTGGAAGTGCTGCAAGAATGACCGTGCTACCATGTGACGACAACCTTGCTACCAAGAGCCGACAGAGGTGCTAACAAGGGCCGGCAGCCATGCTACAAGCGACCGACGGCCTTGCTACCTTGGGTCGGCGACCTTGCTACAACTGGCCGGCGGCTGTGCTACCAGTGACTATAATGGGCCGGCAGGGTTGCTACCTTCGGCCGGCAACCTTGCTGCAAGCGACCGGTGACCTTGCTACATTGGTTCAGCGACCTTGCTGTAGGGGTTCGTAGCATGGAAAACAAAAATTTTCTATCGCATACAAACAAACAAGCCAAGATCTATCTACTAGATTGTAGCAACGAGTCGATGGAATAACTTACCCTCGAAGATTCCAAAGCGGTTAACGAGAGCAGATTCTCGTGGGTGATGTAGTCGTACTCTTTCCGATCTCAAGATCGCGCAGACGATCCTTCCGGCGCCACGTTCTGGCAGTGCTCCCGCAGTCGGTCACACGTTCGGTAATCGACGAAGACCTTCCTCTCCCTTGTTCCAGCAGGCAGCGGAGGTTGTAGCACTCTCCTCGCGATTCCGGCAGCACAACGGCGTGGTACCGGAAGTAGAGGGGAAATCCCGCAGGGCTTCGCCTTAAGCCGGTGCGAGTATGGTGGATTATGAGAGAGGCTATTTAGAGGCTATTAGTGATCTAGTAATTAGACACACCAATTAGAAGGCTCTAAACCAATTAGAAGGCTCTAAACCGATGGCTAAAGCAATTAGAAGCTCTAAACCAAAACGGCTCTAAACCGGGAGAAATAGATAGGAACTTGTGTGCACTAGGAGGGGAGCCCTGCCCCTCCTTTTATAGATGGAGGGGGTCGGCCAAGGGGAGGGAGAGTCCCTCCCCAACTCGGCCTTGAGGTGGTGCGCCGGCCCAAGGAGGAACCCTCCTCCAATTCGGCCTCCACCAAAAACCTCCTTCTCCTCTTTCCGAAAACTGGCAGTTTGACTTTTCAAACTAGCCGTTTGACTTTTCAAACTAGGATTTGAATTAACCCTTTATTTCGGACAGCGATGACACTTAGTACATGATGCAATCATACCAACTTGATATGACACACTTATGTACCCCTTCCTCCCCGGAGTGCCGGACATTCCGGAACTTTCTAGAATGTTCCCGATGAAAACACCGGAATCATTCCGTTACTCCGAAACGGGACTTTCCTTATATGAATCTTATTCTCCGGACCATTCCGGATCTCCTCATGATATCCCGGATCCCATCCGAGACTCCGAACAACATTCGGTCTCTTTCTCATAATACCATAACTACTCAAACAACGTCGAATCCTTAAGTGTGTCTCCCTACGGTTCGTGAATTATGCGGACATGATCGAGACACTTCTCCGAACAATAACCAATAGAGGAATCTGGAAATTCATATGGCTCCCACATATTTCTACGATTACTTTGCGATCGAATGAACCACTTACATACGATACCAATTTCCCTTTGTCTCACGATACTTTACTTATCCGAGGTTATGATCGTCGGTATCTCTGCATACCTAGTTCAACCTCGTTACCGATAAGTACTCTTTTCTCGTTCCCGTGATATGTGATCCCTTGTGAGCCAGTCACATGCTTGCAAGCTAATTGGATGACATTACACCGAGAGGGCCCAGAGTATATCTATCCGTCATATGGATGGACAAATCCCACTCTTGATCCATGTGTCTCAACCAATACTTTCCGAACACTCAATGCCACTTTTATAGCCACCCTGTTACGGTGTGGTGTTTGATGACATCAAAGCATCCATCCGGTAAAAGTGATATGCATGATCTCATGGTCGAAGGAATTAGGTTACTATGTATCAAAAAGCATATAGCAATTGAACTAATGAAATGACTTGATCTTTATGCTACGCTTATCTATAGGAGTATGTCCATCACATCATTCTCCTAATGATATGACCCTGTTGTTAATAACATCTCTATGTTCATGATCAGGAAACCATGATCATATATTAACCAACAAGCTAGTTTAACAAGAGGCTTTACTAGGGACTCTTATTTTAGTTTACAAATCACACAAGTATTAATGTTTCCGGTTAATACAATTATAGCATGGTATGTAAACATTTATCATAAGTATGAAGATATGATAATAACCCACTTTATTATTGCCTCTTGGGCATATCTCCAACAGTCTCCCACTTGCACTAGAGTCAATAATCTAGTTTCAAACCTTTGTGTATTCAACACCTATGGCTTTCCGGTGTTGTATGTACACGATTGCTAGTGGTCAACTGATCTCCGGATCTGACACTTCCAGGTCCGTGTGTAATTGCATGTCTTTGCGTCTCTACGCATCACTCATTCTCTAATGAGATGGCTTTGTATAAATTTGGTCTTTCGGTGTGACCTTTAGCTCTTTGGGGTTAAAACATGTTGATAAAATTGTCGCACAATATATCTTCATAGTATTATCCCACTGTGAACTACACCTTAGTTTGATAACAAACTACTTGACACAAATGCCCTCTTTTGCTGCTATAATAGCAGTCATATACTTAGCCTTTTGTTGTAGTATCTGTCACAATGTCTTAACTTTGGAACTCATCCAAATCCATTATGGAACTCACTTTCCATTATATTGTGCCACCCTTAGTTTAGATTGAGATAAACTTAATTTGTACTTTGTGACCAAGCTAGTATCAATGTAGTACTTTTACAATGAACTAACCATCTATTTGTCACTTCTACAAATATTATACTCTTAGTTCTT
Source organism: Avena atlantica (assembly GCA_910589765.1). Taxonomy (NCBI): domain Eukaryota; kingdom Viridiplantae; phylum Streptophyta; class Magnoliopsida; order Poales; family Poaceae; genus Avena; species Avena atlantica. The sequence goes on along the minus strand of OU342738.1, from coordinate 336,297,705 downwards.
GCAAAAGATCATAAGAATATCCTTACTATTGTCCAATGATCATCTTACGAATCATTCTGGTATATGCTCATAACATTTAGAGCATAGGACATATCTGGATTTGTACATATCACAGTATGATTGATATAAATAATCTTTGTGATTTCATACATCAAGTATCAATCTATACTTGATTATTTGTTTCACTTTACCAAATGTCAATACACTTGAATATATAATTGAACTCATTCAACCCTTTCTGTGCGACAAGAACCTCTCTTGTAGTTTCTATATTGAACTCATTCAATATCTTGTCTATGTACTTCTGGCACAACCATATTAGCGTCTATTGATGCCAAATATTTGGGTTTTGCCTAAGTCTTTCATCAGGATGAAATTCTTAATATGTGTTAATAAAAGATACATTATTTCCAATCAACAATATGTCTTCCACATAATGTATTAGAAACATGTCTTAGCGCTCCCACTTAATTTCTTGCAAATGCAAGCATCTTCATTGTCTCTAATGAACTTTTAAACTCCTTTAACAGTTTCATCATAGTGAAGATTCCAACTCCGCGATGCTCACTTTAACCATTGAAGTTTGCATATGCTTTTACCATCCTTTGAATTAACAAAACCCTATGGACCATGTTACGCACATGTCCTAGGTAACAATTCTATTAGAAGAACTTGTTTTGTTTATTCAACTACCATATAACAAATTATATGTAGTGGTTGCTACATTAATCCGTCTAGACTAAATATCACTATGAAAGATCAAATCTTGTCATAGTCAACCTTTGAACATTGTTGTGAACTCTTTCCCAACATGTCGACTACTTCATAGATGTGAAACATCCATGTCTATTTCTTTATAGATCCAAACACAACTGTAAGGTCTTACACCTTTCTCGAGGGTCCTTCAAGTTCAAAACTTGATTTTTCGTGTATGTAACTATCACGGATTTTATGGCTTCAAGTCATTTGACGGAGTCAGGGCTCATCATCGCTTCTTTGCATGTAGTCGGATCATCATTGTCAAATAATGATTCAACTCTCAAATCTTGGTATTTGATTGTTTACCCGACCTACTTGTTTCAATAGGAACTTAGATCTCCGTGACCACAACCTTTGAGGCACGTGAGCCACGAGCATTGTTGCTGCCTCCGGAACACTTTTCGGCGCTGCGCAACTTTGCACATATAGCTAAGGTTCTTTTAACCTTATCAAAGTTCTTTTGTCCTCCCACTTAACTTTTCACGAAAAATTCCTTCTCAAAGAAACTTGACGTTCTAAGCGACAAACACTTTTGTCTCCGGTGTTATGGAGGAATACTTAACAAAGACAGGTTCATCCAACTTTGGTTGCAAACATCTTTCTTATGCACAGCATACCAATGTTTAAGAAAGGACTACTTGGGTTTAATCCCAAACCATAACATATGGTGTCATTTCAACGGATTATGATGGAGCTCTTTTCAGTGGAAAAACGGTAATCTCTAAAGCTTTTAATCTTTAAAATACAATGGCAGTTTTATGAATTACACCTTCGATCTTACCATGTCAAACAAGGTTAATTTACATATCTCGAACGCTCCATACTCTTATGGTGTTTCGGGAAAATGCAAATCCACGGAACGATTCCATAAATCTTAGGTATTATGCTAAAATTTGTAACTCAAATATCTTCCTTTATGATCTTTATCATAAACTATTTATATTCTTGTTACAATGATTTTGCACTTCATCTTGAAAATCTTTGAACTTTTCAAATATTTCACACTTCATCCTTATTAAGTAAATATTCATATATTCACTCAAAATTTGGAGAAAGCAAATGAAGTTGAAATCCATCGCTCTTGACTACACATAATGGACTTTGTACAACAATATGTACAAGTTCCAATAAGCTAGTCTTTCGTTCCCTTTTGGCCTATGAACGAAGTTTTAATTATCTCTAGGAAAGTTTCATAAGCGTCATTTGATCAAAAATCAAAAGACTCCAAAATTCCATCCACATGGAGTTTCTTCATGTTTTCTTTCCAATATAATTTAAACAGCGATGTCACTTACTAAGTGATCTTTCAATCAATTTGTCTTTCGACATTTTTAGCACTAGTTTTATGGATGTGATTTCTCCAACGAGATTTGTGAATCATCCATCTTTTATGAATTACGGAAATTATTTGAACAACCCTTTTGTTCTCATAATACCTGATAAAACAAATCTTGAAGGCAAGCTTTGATGTTTTAACGAGCAACACAATAACCCTTTATTAGTTCTCGATGAACATCATCACATATTCTTTTGCTAGTTACTTAGGCCATTGTAGTTCATGAATTGTGTTGTTTCGTATGACGATTCACACCAACAAATTCAGTATCAAATACTTGAGAACCACTTTGTTTAACAAGCAAAGAATATAGCCATAACATGTATATCATCTATATACTTAAACTGAACAATTCTAGTCTTTTCTTTTCTGCCATATATTTATGAGACTCTCTTTCAGTATCTCCTTTTCTGTTTGAAAGAATCTATCAACATCAACAGTGGAGTCATACATATGACACATAGTCCAAAGCGTGTATAGTTAAATAACAATGTCTTTGGACTTGTACTTTGAAGTAGATCACCATCATCAAATGTTTGGTGTTCTTTCAAATTCCTTTCTTTAGTAATCTCTTGGTGTAGTAAACATTTTACCTACATCAAATATTCACCCTTATCATGGATTTATCCATGATCAAGTTACTTTTAGCTTGTAACGGTGAATCACGAGTATAATGTTGCTCTCCAAAACCTTTTGGAGGATTAGGACAACAAGTGTCTCCAACCTTTTGCAAATTCTCATCAAATATGAGAACATGACTTTTGCCATATTATACTCTATCATGTTGCAACCAAAACTTCGTTTCAGATATCACAATATCTTCCACACATCATGGTTTCTGAAACAACTCTTTCAGATCCTAGATAACCTTGATATTAAGAGAATCCTTTGAATATCAAGAATCATGGAGACAAACATGATACTTATACACTAACACTTGGAACTGTTACTCTTGTTTTAATACCAATTATTAAACTTCATGGAGTAACCGGAACTTACTGAAAGTTTGCAATAGGACTTTTAAACTTTAGATTAACACTTCAAAACAATACGATACCAGTTCGTAAAGTAACTAACCAGAATTCTATAGTTCTATCATCTCAATTATAACTAAGCGCAAGGTGGTAAACGGATGCCAATGACTACAACAACTATGCAAATTCACTTTGATTCAGTTTATGATAAATTGAGTTCTAATTAATAATTAAATTAATCTAGGTGAACTCCCACTCAAAACAACATCCCTCACATTGTTTTAGTGATCACACGAACCAAATCCACCACATCAAAACCGATCATCACGAGAGTTGATATAGCTTCAATGGCGAACAATCAACATGTTCATCATATCTACTATATGACTCATGCTCTACCTTTCGGTAATCCGTGTTCCTGAGGCCATGTCTGTACATGCTAGGCTCGTCAAGATCAAACCTTAGCTTCCGCATGAGCAAATCTGGCTTGCCCACGTTGTATAAACTTGTAGAATCTAACACACCCGATCATCACGTGGTGTTTCGAAACAACAAGCTTTAGCAACGGTGCTAACTAAGGGTGAACACTTTATGACTTGAAATTTATGTGCATGAGGGATCATCTTATAATGCTACCGTCGTCTACTAAGCAATACAAGATGCATAAAGGATTAACATCACATGCAATTCATAATATGTGATATGATATGGCCTTTCTCCATTGTGCTTCCGATCTCCATCTTCTAGTACGAACATGATCTCCATCATCACCGGCATTGCATCAAGGTCAATGACGCTGCTCAATGGTTGTCGTCCACCGGCTTCAACTATTACAACTACTTTGAATAGACACGCGGGTCTTTAACAGAAATTAAAGACAACCATATGGCTCCTGCCGGTTGCCAACTTACAATAAGGAACATTGCATACATCAAATATAATCACAATCATGGCCATATCATATCACTGCACACCCCTGCAAAACAAAGTTAGACGCCTCTACTTTCTTTGCATGTTTTACGTGGTTTGGGGCTTTCTATAAGTGTCGTTCTAACTTACGAACATGAACCACAACGTTGACACAAGTATTGTTAATCACCCGTTGTGAATTGGATCTATACTATGCTAGGAGAAACAGACACCCGCAAAGCCACTTATGCAATACAAGTTGCATGTCAAGCGTGGAGCAAGTCTCATGAACGATGTCATGTAAGGTTAGCCCGGGCCGCTTCATCCCAACATACCGCAAGATGCAAAGTACACAAGAAGCAATCGACAATAAAAGCATCAACGCCCACAATGACCATTGTGTTCTACTCGTGCAACAGATCTACATATAGACACGGCTCTGATACCACTGTAGGGGTTCGTAGCATGGAAAACAAAAATTTTCTATCGCATACAAACAAACAAGCCAAGATCTATCTACTAGATTGTAGCAACGAGTCGATGGAATAACTTACCCTCGAAGATTCCAAAGCGGTTAACGAGAGCAGATTCTCGTGGGTGATGTAGTCGTACTCTTTCCGATCTCAAGATCGCGCAGACGATCCTTCCGGCGCCACGTTCTGGCAGCGCTCCCGCAGTCGGTCACACGTTCGGTAATCGACGAAGACCTTCCTCTCCCTTGTTCCAGCAGGCAGCGGAGGTTGTAGCACTCTCCTCGCGATTCCGGCAGCACAACGGCGTGGTACCGGAAGTAGAGGGGAAATCCCGCAGGGCTTCGCCTTAAGCCGGTGCGACTATGGTGGATTATGAGAGAGGCTATTTAGAGGCTATTAGTGATCTAGTAATTAGACACACCAATTAGAAGGCTCTAAACCAATTATAAGGCTCTAAACCGATGGCTAAAGCAATTAGAAGCTCTAAACCAAAACGGCTCTAAACCGGGAGAAATAGATAGGAACTTGTGTGCACTAGGAGGGGAGCCCTGCCCCTCCTTTTATAGATGGAGGGGGCCGGCCAAGGGGAGGGAGAGTCCCTCCCCAACTCGGCCTTGAGGTGGTGCGCCGGCCCAAGGAGGAACCCTCCTCCAATTCGGCCTCCACCAAAAACCTCCTTCTCCTCTTTCCGAAAACTGGCAGTTTGACTTTTCAAACTAGCCGTTTGAATTTTCAAACTAGGATTTGAATTAACCCTTTATTTCGGACAGCGATGACACTTAGTACATGATGCAATCATACCAACTTGATATGACACACTTATGTACCCCTTCCTCCCCAGAGTGCCGGACATTCCGGAACTTTCTAGAATGTTCCCGATGAAAACACCGGAATCATTCCGTTACTCCGAAACGGGACTTTCCTTATATGAATCTTATTCTCCGGACCATTCCGGATCTCCTCATGATATCCCGGATCCCATCCGAGACTCCGAACAACATTCGGTCTCTTTCTCATAATACCATAACTACTCAAACAACGTCGAATCCTTAAGTGTGTCTCCCTACGGTTCGTGAATTATGCGGACATGATCGAGACACTTCTCCGAACAATAACCAATAGAGGAATCTGGAAATTCATATGGCTCCCACATATTTCTACGATTACTTTGCGATCGAATGAACCACTTACATACGATACCAATTTCCCTTTGTCTCACGATACTTTACTTATCCGAGGTTATGATCGTCGGTATCTCTGCATACCTAGTTCAACCTCGTTACCGATAAGTACTCTTTTCTCGTTCCCGTGATATGTGATCCCTTGTGAGCCAGTCACATGCTTGCAAGCTAATTGGATGACATTACACCGAGAGGGCCCAGAGTATATCTATCCGTCATATGGATGGACAAATCCCACTCTTGATCCATGTGTCTCAACCAATACTTTCCGAACACTCAATGCCACTTTTATAGCCACCCTGTTACGGTGTGGTGTTTGATGACATCAAAGCATCCATCCGGTAAAAGTGATATGCATGATCTCATGGTCGAAGGAATTAGGTTACTATGTATCAAAAAGCATATAGCAATTGAACTAATGAAATGACTTGATCTTTATGCTACGCTTATCTATAGGAGTATGTCCATCACATCATTCTCCTAATGATATGACCCTGTTGTTAATAACATCTCTATGTTCATGATCAGGAAACCATGATCATATATTAACCAACAAGCTAGTTTAACAAGAGGCTTTACTAGGGACTCTTATTTTAGTTTACAAATCACACAAGTATTAATGTTTCCGGTTAATACAATTATAGCATGGTATGTAAACATTTATCATAAGTATGAAGATATGATAATAACCCACTTTATTATTGCCTCTTGGGCATATCTCCAACACTTGCTACCACCAGCCAGCCGTCGTGCTACCACCGTCCGGCGACCTTGCTGCAAGCGACATGCGGTCTTGCTGCCTTGGGCCGACGGACTTGCTACCACTGACCGACAGACTTGCTACATTGGACTAGCAGGGTTGCTACCACCGGCTGGCGGCTGTGCTACGTTGGGATGGCGACCTTGCTACCACTGGACGGCGGCCATGCTACCAGCGACCAACGGACATGCTACCGTGGGCTGGCATGGTTGCTACCACCGAATGATGGTCGTGCTACAAAGCTCCAGCAGCTTTGCTATCACCAGACGGCGACCGTGCAACCATGGGCCAGCGGCTTTGCTACCATCCGTCGCTGGCCATTCTACCAAGGGCTGGCAGGGTTGATACCAGACTTCGGCGGCCGTGCTACCAAGGGCCGGCAATGGCACTGCAAGATCATGCGGCCATGCTACCAACAGTGGGCAGGCGTGCTATGAACGGCCAGGGGTGCGCTACCAGCGGCCTATTGTCATGCTATGAGTGTGGTCGGCGACGATGCGAACCGGTGAGGTTTCTCACCGTCACCGGAGCCAACCCACAGGGGATGGGTGCGGGTAGTAGGAGCTTCCCCAGTTCGGTGGTCTTTGATGTTTCTTTGCGTGATGTTTTTTGTGTCACAGGGGGTTGTGTGGGCGGTGTAGTGAAGGGAATAAGGAAAAGAGACGTGACAAGCGTAGGAGGCAAAGGATCAGGGGTTCCGATCCTCTAGAGGGTGCTCAGCATGCTCCATAGTTTTATTAGAATGGTGAGGCTACGGTGTGGATAGCATGGTGCGCCCAGCACAGATGAAGGGCGCGCGGAGTTATGTCCAGTGAATTGTCTAGGATCCTATCTGTCTTAGTGTTTGTTGGTGTGATTATAGATTTGTCTTTTTCTATCTACGTTTTTATCTATTGTGATGGTTGTTGCTCTGGTGCGCTGGTTCTTTGAAGTCTTATCATGACAACTCTTCGTCTATCTACTAGAACAAGAGCTCTACTACGACAATATTTGTCCAGCTCTTATGATGGAAGGACGGGCATAGCATCACGCCTCCATCTCGCTCTAATACTCGTCATTGCTAGGTGGTCCAAGGACCCACTTGGTAGTTTTATTACTTTTGATGTTCTTTGTATTGTTGATGATGATTATTAATAAACTGGTCATTTTTTATAAAATCTTTTTTAATCTATAATATGATTAATGATGTGGTTTCTGCAATAACATACTCCCTCCGTCCCAGTTTATAAGACCTTTGTGTATCCCTTAGTTGTTAATTTGACACACTTACTATGAGGTATATATTAAAAAATATCATTACAAATTGTAGATGGTATATTTTCAAATGGTATAATTTTTGTGTTGCGTAATTTGTATTACATAGCTTAAATTGGTAACTTAGGGATACTCGGAGGACTTATAAACTAGGACTCGAGGGAGCAATAGCAAAACATATTCATGACATTAAGGATACACACAGCTAAAAAACTAAAAATTAAGTAGGTCTCATCAAAACGACCTGTGATTTTGTAACATCCCAACATTAGAGCTTAGAAATAAGCTGAGCTCAGGTGTGTGCATTGCATTCATGTATAGAAAATCGGGATAATTTTTGCGATTTTGAATTGACAAAGTGATTGAAACTTCTCTTAACTTGGTGGAACTAAAGTAGATCATCAAGTTAATTGCGATAACTTTCAATGTGACCTTTGTTAAAACCTTATTTGGGGTAAAGATGATTTGATCTAAGGGTAGATCAAATGTAATAAAACAAAGCCACAACACATTGCTTAAGGTTGAATACTTAATCTTTTAAAGATTATACCAAGGTACTAATTACAACAAACTCTGAATACCAACTCAAGTATATAAACCAAGTGAAGAAACTCAATAATTACACCTTGATATACTTGCTTACCATAGTAAATTATACCATGATCATCATGGTAGTTCCTAAACACTAACTTCTTATCACAAATAGTGAAGGAAGGAAGTTAAGCCAAGACTATTCACCGCATATCACTATTAACCATATTAATAGATGATATTCTTGTTGAACCATGTCCCAATGCATTTGATCATCATAATTGGGTGATCAATCTTTGACCTAGCAATTCTTGACCTTTAGCCCTTGATCTATCATATTGGCCTTTCCAAAGTCCTAAAGTAAATTAATTAGGAGAAGGAACTAGTTGTGGTAGAGTGTGCCATCATCATTGGGATGAGATCCTTAAGGGAGATCAAACCATTTGATGATGGAGGAGTTAACCCATTCTGGAGTTATCTAGAAGAAACACCTAAACCAAAGAGTTAAGTTAGTAATTAAGAGGTTATAAGAAAGCTAGTAATGATAGAGTATCAAATAATAATCTTGTTAAGCCAAGTAGGTACAACCATAAGATAAGCTTCATTAGCAAGGTAAGCCATATAAAGAAACTAGGTGTAGTACAAGCCTACTACTTAGTTGAGGATAGATTTTGAATAGAAAACTAGAAGTCCAAGTTTAGTGTACTTAATGACAATGGTCATTATTCTCAAGTAAATTTCGAATAATTGACTAGGTGTTGAAGAGTTTTTATAGTATACCAGGCTATACTAAACCTTAGTTAGTTAATCCTCTATCTTGATCATGAAAATTCAGGCTAGTGTATGAGTATAGGATCTGAGTTAAATTGAGTAGTTGGAGAAATGGTAATGTTAACCAAGCTAATACAAGAACAATCTTGTATCATGGGGAATAGTACCATACCTCTTCTAGAGGATTGATATCACCTGTGATATTTTGATGAGTGTAACCTTGCAAGCTTTGGAAGTAGATGAGATAAGAATACAAAGGAGTCAAATTAATGGAGTTAGAAAGGATGATATAAATGAATTCATCAAGAGTAGATAAGTAGTGGAGGTTAGGTAGTAAAGGATTAATGGAGTATGAGTGGTGAAGAAGTGACATGACCATGTCATCAAATGATGATGGATATGGTGGAGTCAAATGATTGGGTTGCTTAGAAAAGTGATCATTGTAAAAAAAGATGAGAGAATTATATAGAGTATATCTAGAAAAGGAATTCTGATACATCAAAAACGTATCTACTTTCCCGGACACTTTTGCTATTGTTTCTCCTCTAAACTTATGTGATTTGGATACAACTAACACGGACTAACGTTGTTTTCAGCAGAATTACTTTGGTGTCTAGTTTTTGTGCAGAAAATCAACTATCAGGAAAAATCCCAGAAAATATGCCAAAAATCCTATTTTACCAGAAGATCCATGGAGCCAGAGTACGAGACGGAGTGGAGGCCTGGGGTCCCACACCCCTACCAGGCGTGGACAGGCCTGGCCGCGCCTAGGGAGGTGCGGCCACCCCAGGCACCCCCTCGGCCTCCCTCTTCGCCTATAATAAGCCTTTGACTTAAAAACCGAGGGGGGTTCGTCGTTTTTTCAGAAAGAGTTCCGTTGCGCCGCCACCACCAAAAGCCACGATTCGGAACCAAAAACTCCGTTCTGGCACCCTACCAGGACGAGGAATTTGGGGGATCATCGCCATCGTCATCACCAACGCCTCTCCATCAACCATCAATGTTCCCCTCATCCATGAGTGAGTAATCCCCCGCTGTAGGATATGGGGATGGTAGGGATTGGATGAGTTCTATCATGTAATCTAATAAGATTGTTAGGGCATGGTGCCTAGTTTCTCTATTAGTGCTATTTGACTTTGTTGCAACTTGTTGTGCTTAATGCTTGTCACTAGGGCTCGAGTGCCATGATCTTAGATCTGAACTTATTATTAAATCATTATGATAGTATGTTGGAGATATGCCCTAGAGGCAATAATAAATGTAGTTATTATTATATCTTTGTGTTTATGATAAATGTTTACATTCATGCTATAATAGTATTAACAAGGAAACATTGATACTTGTGTGATTTGTAAACTTAATTTGAAGTCCCTAGTATAAGCCTCTATACATCACTAGCTTGTTGGTTGATAAATGATTATGGTTTCCCTATCATGAACATTGAGATGTTATCAACAACAAGATCATATCGTTAGGAGAATGATATGATGGACATACTCCTATAGATAAGCGTAGCATAAAGATCAAGTCATTTCAATAGTTCAATTGCTATATGCTTTCTGATACATAGTAACCTAATTCCTTCGACCATGAGATCATGCATATCACCTTTACCAGATGGATGCTTTGATGACATCAAACATCACACCGTAACTGGGTGGCTATAAAGGTGGCACTGAGTCTTCGGAAAGTATTGGTTGAGACACATGGATCAAGAGTGGGATTTGTCCATCCATATGACGGATAGATATACTCTGGGCCCTCTCGGTGGAATGTCATCCAATTAGCTTGCAAGCATGTGACTGGCTCACAAGGGATCACATATCACGGGAACGAGAAAAGAGTACTTATCGGTAACGAGGTTGAACTAGGTATGCAGAGATACCGACGATCATAACCTCGGATAAGTAAACTATCGTGAGACAAAGGGAAATTGGTATCGTATGTAAGTGGTTCATTCGATCGCAAAGTAATCATAGAAATATGTGGGAGCCATATGAATTTCCAGATTCCTCTATTGGTTATTGTTCGGAGAAGTGTCTCGATCATGTCCGCATAATTCACGAACCGTAGGGAGACACACTTAAGGATTCGACGTTGTTTGAGTAGTTATGGAATGAATGAGAAAGAGACCGAATGTTGTTCGGAGTCTCGGATGGGATCCGGGATATCACGAGGTGATCCGGAATGGTCCGGAGAATAAGATTCATATAAGGAAAGTCCCGTTTCGGAGTTGGGGAATGATTCCGGTGTTTTCATCGGGAATGTTCTAGAATGTTCCGGAATGTCCGGCACTCCGGAGGGGAAGGGTACATGAATGTGTTGTATCGAGTTGGTATGATTGCATCATGTACTAAGTGTCCTCGTTGTTCCAAATAAAGGATTAAATTGAATCCTAGTTTGAAAAAGTCAAATAGCTAAATTGAAAAGTCAAATAGCTAAAATTGGAAAGTGGAAAAGAGGAGGAGGGGGAATCCGAGTTGGGGAGGAGTTCCCTCCTCCAACCGGCGGCAACCCTCCAAGCCGAGTTGGGGAGGGACTCCTCTCCCTCCCCTTGGCCGCCGGCCCCCCTCCACCTATATAAGGAGGGGCAGGGACCCCTCCTAGAGCACACAAGTCCCTCACCTCAAACCCTAGAAGCTGCAGCCCACCATAGCCGCCGCCGTCCCCTAGGGTTTTTCCCTAGCCGCCGACTTGGGGTCCCCGAAACCCTAGCCGCCGGCTCTAGCACCTCCTCCTTGGTGTGTCTAAACCCTAGATCGCCGAGGAGCTCTCTCATACTCCACCATACTCGCTCCGGCTTAAGGCGAAGCCCTGCGAGATCTCCCCTCTACTTCCGGTACCACGCCGTTGTGCTGCCGGAATCGCGAGGAGAGTGCTACAACCTCCGGTGCCTGCTGGAACAAGGGAGAGGAAGGTCTTCGTCGAGTACCGAACGTGTGACCGACTGCGGGAGCGCTGCCGGAACGCAGCGCCGGAAGGATCTTCTACGCGATCTTGAGATCGGGAAGAGTACGACTACATCACCCACGAGAATCTGCTCTCGTTAAACACTTCGGAATCTTCGAGGGTAAGTTATTCCATCGACTCGTTGCTATAATCTAGTAGATAGATCTTGGCTTGTTTGTTTGTATGCGATAGCAAATTTTTGTTTTCTATGCTACGAAACCCTAGAGTGGTATCAGAGCCGTGTCTATATGTAGATCTGTTGCACGAGTAGAACACAATGGTCATTGTGGGCGTTGATGCTTTTATTGTCGACTGCTTCTTATGTACTTTGCATCTTGCGGTATGTTGGGATGAAGCGGCCCGGGCTAACCTTACATGACATCGTTCATGAGACTTGCTCCACGCTCGACATGCAACTTGTATTGCATAAGTGGCTTTGTGGGTGCCTGTTTCTCCTAGCATAATTAAGATCCAATTTACAACGGGTGATTAACGATACTAGTATCAATGTTGTGGTTCATGTTCGTAAGTTAGAACGACACTTATAGAAAGCCCCAAGCCACGTAAAACATGCAAAGAAAGTAGAGGCGTCTAACTTTGTTTTGCAGGGGTGTGCAGTGATGTGATATGGCCATGATTGTGATTATGTATGCAATGTTCCTTATTGTAAGTTGGCAACCGGCAGGAGCCATATGGTTGTCTTTAATTTATGTTAAGACCCGCGTGTCTATTCAAAGTAGTTGTAATAGTTGAAGCCGGTGGACGACAACCATGGAGAAGCGTCATTGACCTTGATGCAATGCCGGTGATGATGGAGATCATGTTCGTGCTTGAAGATGGAGATCGGAAGCACAAAGAAGAAAGGCCATATCATATCACATATTATGAATTGCATGTGATGTTAATCCTTTATGCATCTTGTATTGCTTAGTAGACGACGGTAGCATTATAAGATGATCCCTCATGCACATGAATTTCAAGTCATAAAGTGTTCACCCTTAGTTAGCACCGTTGCTAAAGCTTGTTGTTTCGAAGCACCACGTGATGATCGGGTGTGTTAGATTCCGCAAGTGTATACAACGTGAGCAATCCAGATTTGCTCATGCGGAAACTAAGGTTTGATCTTGACGAGCCTAGCATGTACAAACATGGTCTCGGAACACGGATCACCGAAAGGTAAAGCATGAATCATATAGTAGATATGATGAACATGACGATTGTTCGCCATTGAAACTATATCAAATCTCGTGATGATCGGTGTTGATGTAGTGGATTTGGTTCGTGTGATCACTAAAACAATGTGAGGGATGTTGTTTTGAGTGGGAGTTCACCTAGATTAACTTTATTATTAATTTGAACTCAATTTGTCATAAACTTAGTCTAAACTATTGCAAATATGTTGTAGATCAATGGCAGCCCCTACCATCAATTTTAATGCGTTCCTAGAGAAAGAAAAGTTGAAAAACAATGGAAGCAACTTCGCGGATTGGTTCCGCAATTTGAGGATTGTCCTCACAGCTGGTAATTTGACCTATGTGCTGGATGCACCGCTGGGTGACCCACCTGCAGCTGATGCTTCCGATGAAGTAAAGAATGTTTACCTCGCTCGGAAGAATCAGTACTCCATAGTTCAGTGTGCTATCTTGTATGGTTTGGAATCGGACCTTCAGAAAAGGTTTGAGAATTCAGACCCATATGATATTGTCGAGGATCTCAAATTGATCTTTGAGACTCATGCGGCAATTGAAAGTTATGAGGCTTCTGAAAAGTTCTTTAACTGCAAGATGGAAGAGGGCAGCTTCGTCAATGAGCATGTGCTTAAGATGTCTGGGCACGCAAACAAACTTCAAAGCTTGGGTATAGTGATTCCTAATGCTTTGGGGATTTACCGTGTCCTCCAATCACTACCACCAAGTTACAAGAACTTTGTGATGAACTACAACATGCAGAACATGAACAAGCAGTTGCCAGAACTGTTTGATATGTTAAAGTCTGCAGAAGTGGAGATCAAGAAAGAGCACCAAGTGTTGTTGGTCAATAAGACCACCAAATTCAAGAAAGGCAAGTCCAAGCAGAGGGGACACTTCAAGAAGGGTGGTAAGAAAGTTACCACGCCGGCGAAGAAGACCAAGGCTGGACCTAAGCCTGATACTGAGTGCTTTTACTGCAAGGGAGAAGGTCACTGGAAGCGGAATTGCCCAAAGTACTTGGCGGATTTGAAGAACGGCAACATCAAGAAGAAAGGTATATCTGATATACATGTTATTGATGTGTATCTCACTAGTACTCGTAGTAGTGCCTGGGTATTTGATACTGGTTCGGTTGCTCATATTTGTAACTCGAAACAGGTGCTGCGGAATAAACGGAAGCTAGCGAAGAACGAGGTCACGATGCGCGTGGGAAACGGATCAAAGGTTGATGTGATCGCGGTCGGCACGCTACCCCTTCATCTACCATCGGGATTAGTTTTATACTTAAATAATTGTTATTTGGTGTCTGCGTTGAGCATGAACATTATATCGGGATCTTGTTTATTGCGAGACAGTTACTTGTTTAAGTCCGAGAATAATGGTTGTTCGATTTATATGAGTAATATGTTTTATGCACATGCACCTTTGATAGATGTTCTATTCTTATTGAATCTCGATAGTGTAAATACACATATCAACAACATTGAGGCTAAACGGTTGAAATCAAGCGATAACTCGACCTATATGTGGCACTGTCGTCTTGGTCACATTGGAGTGAAGCGTATGAAGAAACTCCATTCCGATGGACTTCTTGAATCACTTGATTTCGAATCACTTGATAGATGCGAAGCATGTCTGATGGGTAAAATGACTAAGACTCCATTTTCTGGTATGATGGAGCGAGCTACGGACTTATTAGAAATCATACATACCGATGTGTGTGGTCCAATGAGTGTAGCATCGCGCGGTGGTTATCGTTATGCTCTTACCTTCACGGATGACTTGAGTAGATATGGGTATATCTATTTCATGAAACATAAGTCCGAAACTTTCGAGAAGTTTAAGGAGTTTCAGCGTGAGGTAGAGAATCAACGTAATAAGAAGATTAAATTTCTACGTTCTGATCGTGGAGGTGAATATCTAAGTTACGAGTTTGGCGAGCATTTGAAGAAATGCGGAATACTTTCACAATTGACACCGCCGGGAACACCACAGCGTAATGGTGTGTCCGAACGTCGTAATCGAACTCTCTTAGATATGGTTCGTTCTATGATGTCACTTACAGATTTACCGCTATCATTTTGGGGTTATGCATTAGAAACAGCCGCATTCACTTTAAATAGGGCACCGTCTAAATCCGTTGAAACGACACCGTATGAATTATGGTTTGGGAAGAAACCTAAATTGTCGTTCCTTAAAGTTTGGGGATGCGAAGCCTATGTAAAGAAGTTACAGCCGGACAAGCTTGAACCCAAAGCGGAAAAATGCGTCTTCATAGGATACCCGAAGGAAACTATTGGGTATACCTTCTATCATAGATCCGAAGGCAAAATCTTCGTTGCCAAGAATGGATCCTTTCTAGAGAAGGAATTTCTCTCGAAAGAAGTGACTGGAAGGAAAGTAGAACTCGACGAGGTTGTCGAACCTTCTCTCGAAATTGCGAGTAGCGCAGCACCGGAAGAAGTTCCCGTGGTGCCTGCACCAATTAGAGAGGAAGCTAATGATGGTGATCATGAAACTTCGGTTGAAGTTGCTACAGAGCCTCGGAGGTCAACGAGAACTCGTACCACTCCAGATTGGTATGATCCCGTTATGAGTGTCATGTTGGTGGACAACACCGATGACCCTGAGACATATGAGGAAGCGATGATGAGCCCAGATTTCAATAAATGGCAAGAAGCCATGAAATCTGAGATTGGATCCATGTACGAAAACCAAGTATGGACTTTTGTGGACTTACCGGATGGCCGGAAGGCTGTCGAGAACAAATGGATTTTCAAGAAGAAAACAGATGTTGATGGTAATGTTACCGTCTATAAAGCTCGACTTGTCGCAAAAGGGTTTCAACAAATTCAAGGAGTTGAATACGATGAGACTTTCTCACCAGTAGCGAAGCTAAAGTCTGTGAGGATTATGTTAGCAATCGCTGCATATTATGATTATGAGATATGGCAGATGGATGTCAAAACAGCATTCCTCAATGGAGACATTGATGAAGAGTTGTATATGATGCAACCCAAAGGTTTTGTCGATCCTAAAGATGCTAACAAGGTATGCAAACTTCAACGGTCCATCTATGGATTGAAGCAAGCATCCCGAAGTTGGAATCAATGTTTTGATAAGGTGATCAAAAGTTTTGGTTTTATACAAACTTATGGAGAAGCTTGTATTTACAAGAAAGTGAGTGGGAGCTCTGTAGCATTCTTAATACTATATGTAGATGACATATTGTTGATTGGGAATGATGTAGACCTTCTTAATAGTGTCAAGGAATATTTGAATAATAGTTTTTCAATGAAGGATCTTGGCGAAGCAGCTTACATATTAGGCATAAAGATTTATAGAGATAGATCGAAACGCCAAATATCATTGTCACAGAGTACATATTTGGACAAAGTTCTAAAGAGGTTTGGAATGGAAGATAGCAAGAAAGGGTTCTTGCCCATGTTGCCCAATACGACCTTGAGTAAAACTCAAAGTCCGACATCGGCAGAAGATAGAGAAAGGATGAGTAAGACTCCCTATGCCTCAGCCATAGGATCTCTAATGTATGCCATGCTATGTACTAGACCCGACATTGCATATGTTGTTAGTTTGACTAGAAGATATCAAAGTGATCCAGGAGTGGATCATTGGATAGCGGTCAAAAACATCCTTAAGTACTTGAGAAGAACTAAGGATATGGTTCTTTCTTATGGAGGTGATGAACAACTCATTGTTAATAGTTACACCGATGCTAGTTGGAACACCGATCCGGATGATTCTAAATCACAATCTGGATACGTATTTATTTTGAATGGTGCAGCAGTTAGCTGGAGGAGTGCAAAGCAAAGCGTTGTGGCGAGATCTTCAACTGAATCGGAATACATGGCTGCTTCGGAGGCTTCACAAGAAGCGATATGGATGAAAGAGTTCATTACAGAGCTGGGTGTGGTTCCTAGTGCGCTGGACCCAATGTCTATCTACTGTGATAACATGGGCGCCATAGCCAATGCGCAAGAACCAAGGTCACACAAGAAGCTGAAGCACATCAAGCTGCGTTTTCACGCTATTCGAGAACATATCCAAGATGGGGATATAAAGATTTGCAAAGTACACACAGATCTGAGTGTGGCGGATCCGTTGACTAAACCTCTCCCGAGGGCAAAACATGACCAACACCAAACTGCCATGGGTGTTCGGTATACTACCATGTAATCTAGATTAGATGACTCTAGTGCAAGTGGGAGACTGTTGGAGATATGCCCTAGAGGCAATAATAAATGTAGTTATTATTATATCTTTGTGTTTATGATAAATGTTTACATTCATGCTATAATAGTATTAACAAGGAAACATTGATACTTGTGTGATTTGTAAACTTAATTTGAAGTCCCTAGTATAAGCCTCTATACATCACTAGCTTGTTGGTTGATAAATGATTGTGGTTTCCCTATCATGAACATTGAGATGTTATCAACAACAAGATCATATCATTAGGAGAATGATATGATGGACATACTCCTATAGATAAGCGTAGCATAAAGATCAAGTCATTTCAATAGTTCAATTGCTATATGCTTTCTGATACATAGTAACCTAATTCCTTCGACCATGAGATCATGCATATCACCTTTACCAGATGGATGCTTTGATGACATCAAACACCATACCGTAACTGGGTGGCTATAAAGGTGGCACTGAGTCTTCGGAAAGTATTGGTTGAGACACATGGATCAAGAGTGGGATTTGTCCATCCATATGACGGATAGATATACTCTGGGCCCTCTCGGTGGAATGTCATCCAATTAGCTTGCAAGCATGTGACTGGCTCACAAGGGATCACATATCACGGGAACGAGAAAAGAGTACTTATCGGTAACGAGGTTGAACTAGGTATGCAGAGATACCGACGATCATAACCTCAGATAAGTAAACTATCGTGAGACAAAGGGAAATTGGTATCGTATGTAAGTGGTTCATTCGATCGCAAAGTAATCGTAGAAATTTGTGGGAGCCATATGAATTTCCAGATTCCTCTATTGGTTATTGTTCGGAGAAGTGTCTCGATCATGTCCGCATAATTCACGAACCGTAGGGAGACACACTTAAGGATTCGACGTTGTTTGAGTAGTTATGGAATGAATGAGAAAGAGACCGAATGTTGTTCGGAGTCTCGGATGGGATCCGGGATATCACGAGGTGATCCGGAATGGTCCGGAGAATAAGATTCATATAAGGAAAGTCCCGTTTCGGAGTTGGGGAATGATTCCGATGTTTTCATCAGGAATGTTCTAGAATGTTCCGGAATGTCCGGCACTCCGGAGGGGAAGGGTACATGAATGTGTTGTATCAAGTTGGTATGATTGCATCATGTACTAAGTGTCCTCGCTATTCCAAATAAAGGATTAAATTGAATTCTAGTTTGAAAAAGTCAAATAGCTAAATTGAAAAGTCAAATAGCTAAAATTGGAAAGTGGAAAAGAGGAGGAGGGGGGGGGGGAATCCGAGTTGGGGAGGAGTTCCCTCCTCCAACCGGCGGCAACCCTCCAAGCCGAGTTGGGGAGGGACTCCTCTCCCTCCCCTTGGCCGCCGGCCCCCCTCCACCTATATAAGGAGGGGCAGGGACCCCTCCTAGAGCACACAAGTCCCTCACCTCAAACCCTAGAAGCTGCAGCCCACCATAGCCGCCGCCGCCCCCTAGGGTCTTGCCCTAGCCGCCGACTTGGGGTCCCTGGAACCCTAGCCGCCGGCTCTAGCACCTCCTCCTTGGTGTGTCTAAACCCTAGATCGCCGAGGAGCTCTCTCATACTCCACCATACTCGCTCCGGCTTAAGGCGAAGCCCTGCGAGATCTCCCCTCTACTTCCGGTACCACGTCGTTGTGCTGCCGGAATCGCGAGGAGAGTGCTACAACCTCCGCTGCCTGCTGGAACAAGGGAGAGGAAGGTCTTCATCGAGTACCGAACGTGTGACCGACTGCGGGAGCGCTGCCGGAACGCAGCGCCGGAAGGATCGTCTACGCGATCTTGAGATCGGGAAGAGTACGACTACATCACCCACGAGAATCCGCTCTCGTTAAACACTTTGGAATCTTCAAGGGTAAGTTATTCCATCGACTCGTTGCTACAATCTAGTAGATAGATCTTGGCTTGTTTGTTTGTATGCGATAGAAATTTTTTGTTTTCCATGCTACGAAACCCTACATAGTATTGTTCGTGATCTTATCTGCAAGTTGTGTACACATATCATTGTCCGGATCCAAAGGTCCCGAAGTGACAGAAATTGGGACAACCGAAGGGGATGGCTGTGATGTGAGGATCACATGTGTTCACGGAGTGTTAATGCTTTGCTCCGATGCTCTATTAAAAGGAGCACCTTAATTGCTAGTAGTTTCCTAGAGGCCCCGCTGCCAGGACAAAAGATGTTGTGCAAGTTCTCATTGCGAGCACGCATGACTATATATGGAGCAGCATTCCTACGATTGTTTAGTACTTGTATGCTTATTCTGATTTATATGCAATGCCCTAGATCTTGAAGTTACATATTTAGACTGGTCCATGCAACGTCCGTCCATCCATCCCTATGCCTACCGCACTCATATCCTACCGTTTTCTACTACTATTACTATTGCTCTTGTTTTGCTGTGCTACTACAAACTGTTGCTACTGATAAACTTCTGTGAGCAAGAACTATTTCCAGGTGTAGCTGAATTGACAACTCAGTTGTTAAGGCTTGCAAGTATTCTTTGGCTCCCCTTGTGTCGAATCAATAAATTGGGTAATACTATCCTCGAAGACTATTGTGATCCCCTATACTTGTGGGTCATCAAATTCCTTAACTAAAGCTAAGATTAGTGAAATATTGAAGAGAGGAATTCCTAAGAAACCTTTAACCAAGAACATATTAAGCCATGACAAGTCCCATGTCTACTGCATTGTTCTAAACCTAGAATCAAGTTAGTAGTGGACTCTAGAATGAAGTATCATCTATAAGCACAAACATAAAAGTAACGCCCTTAACCATTAATCTTAAACAATATTCACAAATGAACATAAGGATAGTAGATCCTCTAGAGTTATAGTAGTTTTTGGTAGTTTAAAAAGCCTAAATTATTACTACATGATTAATAAGTGGACACTGATGTCACATAGAAAATACTTGATATTTACAATGTATATTAAGCCTTATACCTAAATCATCTATGATAATAACATCATTCCCTCAACTTATTCAACTACAAAAGTATTCCAAAGGGATAATTTTAAAACCCTAAACCAAGTGGGTTTTTAATAGATGGATTAAAATGTTTAAAACCACCATAAGTATTGTATGAGGCCATCTATAAAAATATTACATTGCCATCATCAATAATTTTAACGCTCTAAAATTCTACTAATTCAATTTGAAATGGAAAAAGTGATATGGATAATTCTTAAAGTACTAAATAAAAATCCTAAAACCCTAATCACTATTTGCTCTACTTAATAAAAGCACCTTTCATACATTTAACAGTCAGTTCCAGAGGAAGAGTACAGAGTAACTCTGCTTGCAGGTTCTCCCTCCTCTCTACTCTTATTTTTATTTGATATCTTTCACTAAATTTAGTCTAACAATACACATGCGCTTGTTCATACATAGATCTCAAGTTGCGCAGATTGTTCAGACACTTCTTCAGATCTGTACAAATGAGATTTTCTTGCTCTGTTTTTCCCCACTCTGTACTGTAGAAATGAGTTTTCCAGTTTATTCTGAATCCTTTCTTCGATATTTTCTATTTTCAGTGTGCAGAATCAAGCTTCGGTGATGAAAATCTGCGTGCATGCAGCCAGCCAAGGCATAATTGTGGTTGTTCCAACAGGACTTTAGAGTCCTTCACCATCGTCCTGAACCAGCCTATCTTTTAGGAAGTTGTGGTCATTAATTTTAGCCTCAATCTATCTACAAAGTACTTCACTGTCAGTTAATTAGCATGCCTACATGTGAAGTAAAATTATTGTTCTGGTGCTTAGTAGCTAGGAATTTAAGTTTTTATTGTTTGAGGAATTAGAAACATCAATGGGCATATCTTGGAAAGTTTCCTTCAGATTTTAGGAGTGATAAGCCGTATATGCATCTTTGTTTCCTTCAGAATTTGTTAGAGAAATATCAATCAATTGTTTTCTATTTTGATATATATGTATCTTTATTTGGATATGATAAGACACACATGAGTACATTCATTTAGTTTTTATATAGGTTGTAGTGAATCTTGCTACTATTATATATATGATCCAACATCATCATATTTATTTGGTTAGTATTAAATTTTCCTATTGGAAAATAATTGTACCATGTGTATGTTACAAAGACAATTTAAATAGTTCAGGAGTAGTGGAAATATTTTGGTTTGAACAATTAGAAACATCAGTTAGTGGTATGGTCTGTTTCTGCCATATATACATCTCCGTGATAAGCCACACATGGCAAATACATTTTTGTTTTTCATACTGTTATATATATTTGATTAGTAGTTTCTGATTATTTTAGGAGTACTACTTTATTAGTTAATAGTAAATTATTCCTATTGTTATATGTATGATCAACATCACATTTTTTTCCGGACTGTTCCTTGTCACTTCAAGGAAAAACTCAACCAGTATGCGGATAAGTGGTTACCAGCTTTAGCTGGAGGGCATAGGTTTGAGCTTTTCCTATAGAAAAGGGAAGAAGCTACATCCATAAGAGGGCCATTCTAGTTATCTTACTTGAGGGCATACAATGTTGCTATCCATGATGTGGTGACCTTTAGCTTAATCACATAAGATGATGATAAAGAAGATGATGAAGGAGATGAAGAGGAAGGAGGTGAAGAGGAAGGAGATGATCAGTTTGTGTTTAGTATGGAAGTACATGCCCCAAATAGTGGCATCAAGAGATACCAGACTATTTATGGTATGTGTCTTTTCTCCATCACATGTATGTATATTAATATTTCCATTTGTGGATATCTACATTATTTCTCCTTTTAATGGTAATTGAATTTTATAGGATTTAGGGTGCCATTTGTGTATCCCATCATTATAGGTGTTTTCTACAGGAGTGTTGTCACACATATGTTTGCCATTACTGTAGAAAACATGTATGACATTGAGATGTTGAAGGATGTAAGCAGAATGTGTCGGCTGCATGATGAGGATGATTTTTTTCCATCTCTCTGGCATGCAATACTATGTTACAAGTCTAAGTTCACTTAATCTAGCTAATAAAACCTTTGTGAGTTATTATATCTAATAAGGACATGGTTTTAATTTTACTTGTGTGTTTATAATCACTAATGTGTTTTGATTATTTCATCATTTTAGGTCATGCCATCAAGCTTTGCACTTGGTTACAACATCCCAAATAATGGCATAACTTTGTTTCATGGTTATGGCATGGACGACACAGTTACTGGTCGGTACACAATCTTGCGTGGAAGATTGAACCAGATATTATTCTCCAATGGTTAGAACCTCTTCTGTAACATGAACCAACTTGAAGGTGTTTCAATAGTTTTTGTGAGGGTGGAAATGAGGGAACACTGCATTGGCTTTTTCATGACGAAAATTCGTTGAACCCTCCAAGGAAGACCCTGCATCATTATTTTGTTTAGCTAGATCTAATGTAGGAACTATGTTTGAAGTATTCGATTTTATGAACAACTATGTTTGAAGTATTTGATGTTGTGAAGAGCTATGTTTGTAATATATTCACCTCCCTTGCCTTTTGGTCCTGAATATAATTCGCAAGTTTTAGGATTATCAAAATCTGGAGTGTCCGAATATATCCGGAGTTCCAACTACACGGAATTCATGCAAAAAGTTTAAATTGGTGAAAAAATTTAAATTGATGATAAATTCATATTTGAGTAACCAAATGATCTCACATCGTGATTAAACATTGGAATTATTTGATTTCTAAACACTTGCACCTTATTGCTATGTAGCAAGGGCATGAACACTAGGAGTTGTCATACCTTTCAGGATAAGATCCAAGGTTTGTACTACAACATATATTTTCTTCAATGCATGAACCCAATTCAGTCTTAGGACTTAATTTAACACTAGTACGCATGTATAACCACCTCTAGTCCCCTGCCTCTCCTCCCCGCCGCCTTCGGACCCCTGCGGTGCAGATTCTCTCCCTTGCCTCCGAGGACCCCTGCGTCGTCCAGGTAGGTATGCGTTAAAACCAAACCCCCAAAACCCTAATTTAGAGCTTCCATTTAGGAATTTTGGCATGGGATTTTCCATTTTGCTTGTCAAATTTAGGGTTCAGGATTTCTAAGCTGCAGAGACACAATGGCGGCTCGGGAGAGCCTCCCCAGCCTACCTTTATATGTCCCACCTCTTTTCCCCTTTTATACATCTCAAAATCTTCAATTTTTTATTGATTCCTCATTGTTCATTTCCCTTATAGCAATATGGATTTAATTGTCACTTCATTAGTCTGCTTGCATCCTGCTTATTTGATGAATTTCAAATTCTTTGGTTGTGTATGCTTTTATTAATGTACGATAACAAGAACTGTGTTTCTATTTTCAGTCTAATTCATTATTATATTTGATTGTATTAAAATGCTCAATGTCTGTATCTATTTAACAGCTGGGAACCTGCAGTGATATTGCAATAGTGCTCTATAGCAATGACAGTGTTGCCATTATCTCTAGCAGTTTTGAATTCCAGTCATCATAAGAGCCCACTAAGAGGCTTGAGCTTAGAGGTATCAAAGAACATAAATATTCCATTGACACTACAAGAAAATGTCCTTTTACAACGGACAATTTCGTGGTTGAAAAGCCTTCTATAATGGATGCCCTTCGTGGTAGAAGCCACGTCACAAATGAATCTACCACGGGTTTTTTCGACCGTGGCGGATCGCACCCTTTAGCCACGAAAAGTAGTTCTGTCGTAGAGATTTTTGATAGCCTCGTTGAGTGTTGACATCATGCAAACTGCCATGTGGCAAACGCCGTTAACGACCATTTAGCATCGTTAACTGTTAATGAAACCATAGTAGAAGCCAACCCTAGCCAAGGTCTGATAATTATTAAGTGGGTGATATGTCGTAAACATATCTATAATTTTTTATGCTCTATGCTTGTTTTGTACCAACTATCTTATGTTTTGTCTACACTTTGAGGCATTTTTATACATTTTCTGGAACTAAGCTATTAATAAGATGCCACAGTGCCAGTTCATGGTTTTTGCTGTGTTTGGTTTCAGAAAAGCTAGCAAGGAAATATTCTCATAATTGGACGGAACAAAAGCCGAAGTCAATATTTTACCATAACGAAGACGAAGTCCAGAGGAGGGACGAAGAGGCGCCATAGGGCGGCGGACCACCCCATGGCGCCGGTCCACCCTGGACCACAGGGCATGGTGTGCCCCTGGCCCTCAACCGACCTTGCCCCTTCGCCTATATAAATACCCCGAGGAGAAAACCCTAAGTACCCAATCAGAAATCCACAAAAAAGTCCATAGCCGCCGCCACCATCGTCCCTAGATCGGGAGGGATATGAAGCTCTTCCCGACACCTAGCCGGAGAGGGGAGATCACCCTGGAGGCCTTCTTCATCACCATTCCAACCTCCGGAGTGATGCGTGAGTAGTTCATCCTTGGACTATGGGTCCATAGAAGTAGCTAGATGGTTATTTTCTCCTCTTTTGTGCTATCATATTTAGATCTTGTGAGTTGCCTATCATGATTAAGATCATCTATTTGTAATCCTACATGTTGTGTTTATTGGGATCTGATGTATATCGAGTACTACGTCAAGATTGATTATTGATTCTATCATGTCTTTGTTATTTGTGATCTTGCATGCTCTTCGTTGCTAGTGGTTACTCTCGCCAAGTAGTTGCCCGTGACTCCAAGAGGGGGTATTTATGCTCGATAGTAGGTTCATGCCTCTAGTAGTCTGTGGGAGTGACAGGAACCTCTAAGGTTGTAGATGTGTTGTTGCTACTAGGGAGAAAACAATAATCCTTTGTCCAAGGGCAATTGTATTGTTTATTTTACACACTTTGCTTAATGCAATTATCTGTTGCTTGCAACTTAATACTGGAAGGGGTTCAGATGATAACCTGAATGTGGATTATTAGTCATAGATGAAGTTGGATTACGGTCTATGTATTATGTTGTAATGCCCAAACGAATCTCATAGAAATCATCATGACATGTATATGCATTATTATGCATTCCCAATCTGTCAATTGCCCAACTATAACTTGTTCACCCAACATGCTATTTATCTTATGGAGAAACACCTCTAGTGAACTGTGGACCCCGGTCCATTCCTTCCCACTGATAGTCAATATACTGCCTACTGTTTACTTTTTGCAATTACTTCAAGCAATTACTTTCTTCCACACTATACGTTTAATCCTTTGTTTTCAGCAAACCGGTGAGTTTGACAACCTCACTGTAAGTTGGGGCAAAGTATTGTGGTTGTGTTGTGAAGGTTCCATGTTGCTAGCAACACCTTGGGAGTTGTTTCCTTTCTCCTACTGGTTCGATAATCTTGGTTTCATAACTAAGGGAAAACTTGCTTCTATGCTCATCATACCTTCCTCTTGGGGTTTCCCAACAGGCTCTATAGTAACTGAATTGCATCAAAGACTTTTTCTGGCGTCGTTGCCGGGGAGACACAGGACTTTTACTTTGTTTTTGTTTTGCTTAGTTTATTTTGCTTTGTTGGTTTGTTTATTTTTATAAAAAACACAAAAAATTAGTTCCTACCTTAGTTGTTATTTCTGTTGATTTGTTTCTTTTTATTATCAAAAACACAAAAAAATTAGTTTCTACTTCAAGTTGCTTTTATGTCTAGTTGTGTTTTGTTTAGTTTACTTTTGTCTAGTTTATTTTTATCTTGTTTTATTTTTCTTATATACTAAAAAATCCATAAAAATTTAAAAACCGAAAATATAAAAATTGTTGTTATGGAAGAACATGCTAGAACCTCTATGGAATATTTTATAAAATATAGATAATCATATAAGGGTAAAGTCATGAGAGGCGTGTTAAAAAGGTTGGATCTAATTGCTAAAATTTTGCTTAAATGATATGATATAAATTGTTGCTCTAAACAGGATACTAAATATCTTAAATTCCAATATGGCTTTAGTAAAGAAGTTTAATTATGAACTTTCATTGGAATAACTATATTCATCTTGGATTTAAAGAATTAGAAAAATTTGTTTTGTTCATGGGAGCTTCTGAAATAGAATCCTTCATGTCTAATTTTTTTGAAACATGTGTTTCTTGTAAAGACCTTAAAGATATGGTCTCTTCTATCCTTGATTATTGCATAGAAAATTTCAGCAATAATTTTTATACCATTGATTATAAAGTGAGACTTAGTCATGCACAATAATGTGTCCACAATTTGCAGAAACCAGTGGAAGAAGAAATTGCTAAACCTGAAAGCTCATTAGATGAAAAAGAGGAGGGGAGTGATGAACAAAATAAGGAAGAATGTATTAGCTACCCATGCCTACCTTCTAATGAGAGTAACTCTTTATCCCTTACATTATTTGATTGTCCCCCATGCTTACCAAATGTGGATGAATTGTTATGTTCATGTGGATTCTTTTGAAATATCTACTATGTGTAAAACTTATGATAATAATTATGCTCCTGTTATCTATGATAATCCATGATATTTTGATAAATCTTATGATAAACTTTCGGGCCTGTTACTGTTTTGATTTACACTATTTAAAATTGGCCCATTTGTAAGGTCCTTAAAATACCGGCCCATTACTGTTTCGTCCTGTACTGTTTGGTTTGGGCCTGTTCGGCCAGCCCGCTTTGTCCCATAACCATTCTGGCCCGTTACTATATAGTTATGTACTGTTTGAAATAGGCTCATTTATGCAATTCGTTGTGGCCCATAAACTTTTGGGCCCGTTACTGTTTATGCCCATAAACGTGCTGCACATATTTTGGCCCGGTAGGTTTCTCGGCCTGTTATTGTTTCTTCATGGTGCAATTCGGCCTATTATTGTTCTGGCCTGCTACAATCCTAGCCTTTTTCTAGCCTGGCCCGTTACTGTTTTGGCAATTTAAGCTTTTGGATCTTTTACTGTTCTAGGCCATTACTGTTCTCGGGCTGTACTGTTTCAGCCTGTTACTATTTTGGTCGATTACTATTTTGGTCGTTTACTGTTTTGGCTTGTTACTATTTCGGCCTATTACTATTTTGGCCATTTACTGTTACGTAGCACGCATGTGGGTCAGGCCCGTTACCTTTACGGTCTTTTACAGTTTCTGCATTTCTGGAGCCCATTTTGATATCATAAAAGGTGTACAACTTATGAGCATTTTTATTGTTCATTATTTGCCTAATACAAGGCGGGAAAATACAAAGAACGATAATGTATCCTAATCGACCTGGCTAGCGCAGGTATGGAACCGCCTACCACTATGTATGGACGGCGTTAACTAAATGCCTACACGGCCTATGCGATTTATCTAGATATTACATCAAATTTAAACTACTTCAAATTATTACATATTATCTACTCAAAGGAAAGAAAATTCAGTATTTTAGTTGACAATCGAGTTGATAGTAGTCCTCAATTTGCTTTCTCCATCTATCACCCGCATCTCCCTTTGAGTGATATCTACATTAGAAAACAACCTTGAGACATGATCTTGCAGCCCCCTCTTTGGTGGCGAGAGCAATAATTGCAGTCTAAAACTAAGTAATAATAAGTTAATACATCTAACAAGACAAACTACTCATTTAACTGATACGACAAGAGCTATAAACTGGAGTTTACTACTTGTCAATGGTTCAAATATATTGACCATCACGTCAAAAAAATAGGACAAACAAGCATTAAACAAGTGTGCCTACCGTGAAACGAGAAATATAACAATGTGTGTGGTTTAGAATTTCAGCAAATATAAACTAGCTAGGTTATATCAACAAATATATATATATAGAGAGAGAAGAATAAACCAGACAATGGCATGCAGTTACTATCGTAGCTAAGAACGAACGAGACAAAAATTATAACGACATCATGCGAGAACTTGTAGAGCAGGAATGCAAACCACAAATAAACTATACAGTAGAGGATAGTTAGGTCATTGCTTAGGACGAACCAGAACCAGATACAAATATATATGGAAGCAGTCGTTTATACTGGGATGCAAGAGAATTTGGGTGACCAAGAATTTGCGGTAAGCTACACAATGGGCATGTAGTTACTGTCATCATAATAGAAATTATAATGCCATCATAATAGAACTTGTAGAGCAAGAATGCAAACCACGAATAAATTATATATAGAGGATAGTTATGTCTCTGCTTAGGACGAACCATTAGATACGAAATATAATGGCATTGCTTGTGAACCTATAAAACAGGACAAACAAGCATTACACAAGTGTGCCTACCAATGAATTGAGCAATTGAAAAGAGTGTTTCCTAACATTTCAGCAAATATAAACTAGTTAGGTCATTTCAACAAATATATATGAAAGCAGTAGTATATCATGATATGCAAGAGACGTTGGGTAACTCAGAATTTGCGGTGAGATACACAATTGGTATGTAGTTACTATAGTAGCTAAGAATGAACGAAACAGAAATTATAATGACATCATGCGAGAACTTGCAAAGAAGGAACGCAAACTACGAATGAACTACATAGTGGAGAATAGTTATGTCGTTGCTTACGATGAACTAGCACCAGATTAGAAATATAATGGCGTCTCTTGTGAACCTGTAGAAGAGGACAAACAAGCATTAGAAAAGTGTGCCTACAATGAAATGAGCAATCAATCAAAGTGTTTCTTAGAATTTCAGAAAATATAAACTTGCAAGGTCATTTCAACAAATATATATGGAAGCAGCCGTTTATCCTGGAATACAAGAGACGTTGGGTGATCTAGAATTTACGGTGATCTACACAATGGGCATGCAGTTACTGTCGTAGCTAAAAACCACATAAAAATTATAAAGGCATCATAAGAGAACTTGTAGAGCAAGAATGCAAACTACGAATGAACTATATATACAGTAGAGGATAGCTATGTTGCTCCTTAAGAGGAACCATTAGATATGAAATATAATGGGATTGATTGTGAACCTATAGAAAATGACAAGCAAGCATTACACAAGTGTGTCTACAAATGAATCGAGGAATCGAACAAAGTATTTCCTAGAATTTCAGTAAATATAAACTAGCCAGGTCATTTCAACAAATATATATAGAAGTAGTAGTATATCCTGGAATACAAGAGAGGTTGGGTGACTCAGAATTTGCGGTGAGCTACATAATGGACATGTAGTTACTTTTGTAGCTAAGAATGAATGAGACAGAAATTATAATGGCATCATGACAGAACTTGCAGAGCAGGAACACAAACCACGAATGAACTAAACAGTAAAGGATAGTTATGTTGTTGCTTAGGATGAACCAACATCATATTAGAAATATAATAGCGTCTCTTGCGAACCTGTAGAAGAGGACAAGCAAACATTGGACAAGTGTGCATATAATGAAATGAGAAATCAATCAAAGTGTTTCTTAAAATTTCAACAAATATAAACTGGTCGGGTCATTTCAACAAATATATATGGAAGAAGTCATTTATCCTAGAATGAATGAGACGTTGGGTGATCCAGAATTTGCGGTGAGCTAAACAATGGACATGTAGTTCTGTCGTACCTAGGAACCGAAAAGAAATTAGAAAGGCATCATAAGAGACCTTGTAGAGCAAAAATGTAAACTATGAATAAACTATATATACAGTAGATGATAGTTATGTCGCTGATTATGACAAACCATTAGATATAAAATATAATGGCATTTCTTGTGAACCTATAGAACATGACAAGCAAGTATTACACATATGTGCCTACAAATAAATTGAGCAATCGAATAGAGTATTTCCTAGAATTTCAGCAAATATAAACTAGCTAGGTCATTTCAACAAATATATATGTAAGTAGTAGTATATCCTGAAATGCAAGAGACATTGGGTGACTCAGAATTTGCGGTGAGCTACACAATGAGCATGCAGTTACTTTCGTAGCTAAGAATGAACGAGACAGAAATTATAATGGCATCATGCCAGAACTTGCAGAGCAGGAACGCAAACCATGAATAAACTACACTACACGATAGAGGATAGTTATGTCGTTGCTTAGGATGAACCAACACCAGATAAGAAAACAATGAAATCGCGCTTGTGAACCTGTAGAAGAGGCTGTGCAAACCAACATGTTCAGTTTTCCCTTTTGAGCTCTATGCAGAGAAAAAACAAATAGTCAGTGTTGTATCTTTTAAAGATCCAGATAGCAACAAAAAAATTATAATCGAACTAGTACAACGAGTTTAAATAGGTACTACATGATAGAAGAATGATGCTAGGGAGGAAATAATATCATGAACTTAGTTCAGGATGAACCAAATAGATTTAGTAACTATGGCGCAGTGAATTCACATTAATATTTTTCACTGAATTTACATTTTGCAAAAACTACACAATAGTAGGCAATTACTGTTGTAGGAAATAGCTAAGAATATGTGCATGACAAAATGACAAACATGTGCATTATTTGAAATTTATAGAGCAGCGAATGCAAATAAACATGTCCAGTGACCTTGTATGTAGCACGAAGAACATGCATGCCCTATGACTTGTATGTACTAGCACGATTACAAAAATAAAGTTCACCGTGACCGACTTTAACCTGCTATATTGTTGAGAAAACAAAAAAGGGTTGGAGATTAGGTTACCTCGGTCAAAGAGGCGTTTAAGCATTGTCGGTACCATAGAGGTGAACATGAAACCAATTACGATAGTGCCCCCAAGCTACCGACTTTAGCATGCCCATTTGTCGTCTGAACAAAGGGTAGAATGGGAATTTTATTGTCAATTTTTTTTGAAACATAGGAGCGTGAAATGCTTCAAGGTCGATGTGTGATATTGCCGCTCGATTTGGATTTGAATTTGTCTAGCGCCCATCTTCTATTCTAATAAAATGGTACTACCTGCTGGGAGATTTTGGCTCAATTTTTTTGAAACGGAGGGGCGGGAAGGTCAGTGGGTGATTTTACCGCTCGATTGAGATTTTGAAATTGGCTAGCGTCCATCTAATAATAATAGTACTAGAAAAATAGTACTCTGACCATGAGAGATTTTGCCTCAAAATGTTTGAAATGGAGGCACGCGAAATGCATCTGAGTCAGTGAGAAATTTGCCGCTCGATTATGATTTTGAATTTTGTTGTTAGAGTCCTAGTAATAGTAAAAAAACTAGTATACCGTATGCTATATGTCCAGGAATTCAAGTCCCAGAGTCACATCAACTGATCATCCATGATCATAATTAATGCGCAGACTAATATTTTTGAATTTGGCTAACGTCCAAGCAATAATTGAAAAAGGGGTATCTCCCTCTTCAGTAATAAAATGTCGAGTTTTACATCAATTGATCATCATCCATAATGAAAATTGGATACCTCCGATTCAAACAGGATTGGCGGCAGGTTTTGCCGTTTGACTAAGATTTTTTAATTTTGAAAGCATCCAGGGAAAAACACTAATGGTACTCCTTCCGTACGAATTGAAGGCTGATCATCAAACACTTACCATATTGGCAAACAAAATTGGATACAAAATCTCCGATTCAAACAGGGTAGGCAATAGGTTTTGTCGATCGAACGAGATTTTGAATTTGGCGGTTTGTCCAAAGAATAAAAAAGCTTTGTGAGGTTCATAAATCCAAGGATTGAGAGAGTGAGGTTTAGGTGTAGAATTTTTGTGCATGGAGCACAACGTGAACAGATACAAGCATGATGCAAAACAAATAATCCCTCCGTGTTTGCTATTACATGGCCCCAAAATCATCCCAGGCTCAGTAGTAGAAACCATTTCACATGACCATTGTACTCACTTGTCATTGTTAGGGTTCATCTTTAATTTAGAAGAGTCTGTTCATCTATGAGCTCTCGAGAATTCTCCTGATCTCGTAGCATCTTCAATTCCACATCACTTGCTAATAGTTTCTGTCTCATCTCATCGATTGTTTGTCTTTGCATTTCCCGTTCAACCCATACTACTACAATTTCTTCCTGATAAGACAAATATACCAACTTGGACCTAGACTGCGACAACCCAGCATTACGCGGGAACGTATTTTTACAATGACCTTCGCTTTTTAGTACCATGTTAAATGTTTCCAAACATTTTTCTTGGTTTTTTTCATACCGTCTTTTCAGGTTTTGCCATCTCTGCGTTCAATTTAATCTGTAAGGTTATTAGTTGGTAGACATTGGTGAGAGAAGAGAAGCCACTACAGAGAAACATGCAGAAAACACATTTAACTTGTCTATGAACAAATCTTACAAGTTGTTATCGCTGATTACGCATCATATACATTATAGCAAAAGCATACTAGCTATCTGATCATAATAATAATAAGTTTATCACTAACACTCAATAACAGGACTATACCAACATCGCATATGTCTGTTTCTTCATCGCTAGGTGGATGATATCACAAGATAACTCTTTGTACCATTCAAAACTGAAACTCGCACTAGTTGGAAATCATCTACTGTAATTAAATTAAAAGAAAACTGAGAAGCAGTTCAGGCAGTGTTGCACATCTAACTATAACATATAAATCACTGAGGGTGTGTCATCACAAGATATCAATAGAATAGAAGACTTACAATAACACTCTTAACAGAGGGATTTAGCTTTTTTTTGCTCGTCTGGCATGCCTCGAATTTTTGCTATAGACTTATCGCATCTTTCTACAACGTGGGCGGAACACATAATCAAAATATAAGAAGAACAAAGTCTCTACAAGATTACAAACCGATTATCCTTACTATTGCGCTCAGGCACCCAACCAATGCACGAGATCCAGTTTGGTTTGTTAAGCATTGTGCGACACAGTTCCTCTTATTTTTCTCAGTGTTCATCTGCAAAAGGAGACTAGTGATACAGATGCACAAATAGGAATTTGGAATGTGATCTGGTCTTAGTCTTCACAAACTATACTGTAATCTTTGGATCAAACCAGTGGTCGAGAAGATCTATCCACTGTTGGCCAGTCATAGAATGTTCCATAGGAGACGTTATTTGAATATCCTTACTTGCCTTACCATCAAAGTATTTATTCTTTAGCCTATGGCGCTGCTGGCACAAAGAAGAGGAGAACATGTGCATGTGAACATACTCTACTTCCTCATTATCCTGATCAAAGTTGAATTTTTTCTGTCGGTAAGAATGGAACAATTGATGTGTTATGTGACTTAGAATAGAACCAACAGCAAGCTTGAAGGCATAGGACAAAGCACCATTACTTACATGTAACTTCTGGAGCAATGAGTTGTAATGGTCAGGGGTCTGCTGGTGGAGCTTGAACGATGCGAAGATGGGAATATCATTCCTGACAAAAACGCCTATTTCCGATGCTAGGAAAGCAGATTCTTTTGGATCTTCTGGCCTTTGCTTGTCAAGCACAATAGAATTGATGCAATATCTAGACTGCGTTCCGGAAATTTGAGCTTTAAGCTTTTTTCCTATGGTTGGCCCCCCTTTTCTTAAATCTTCATGTAGCTGCTAATTCAATCGTTACATCAAGCTATCACGGTATATATAAGCGAGCATGCAACGATAAGCGTTGGAACATGTACCTTTTTTAGTGGCCGGATGATCAACATGTGGGTGATCATCACTAGCTTGTTGGTGTTGTGCCAGCAGTGTTAGGCCAGTAAAGGTCGAAACTGGTTGGGCTGTCAATTGTTTATGGCTATCTAGATTGGCAATTTCTGATTGTAGAATATGTGGGATATTATTTGCTGCATCTACAGTCTACTTTTGTTGAAAACCGTGGTGTGCCGCAAAGACGAGCCTTTTTAGCCTTATGCGAGTTTCATGAATTTCGTTTATTGTATTTTCCGACATGTGTTTGTGTTCCACCTGTAGCATTAGCAGGACTGCTTGTCGACGCTTCAGGTTTGGTATCTAAACGTGTCTTACCTAAACCACATGATTCCTGACACACATAAACAATACTTCACTTAATTATAATTCTACATGTAATGATACAGAGATGGAATAGAAGAATAATAAGGCAAAATATGTTGAACATATATGATGCATGAACTAGGCAGAGGGTATTATTGCAAAATATTAGGTTGGATTGAGATAGAAAACATGTAAGATGCAACAAATATCACGATGAAAAAACAGAGCAAGAACCTTGGGGGTTGGACAGGCGGGCATACTATGGGGGAGGTCCTCAACGGGTCCAAATTCCTGAGTGATGTCTCTCTCGAGGTATTGTTCATCAACAGAAACCAATGCTGAATCGGACACTTGCCGGGCATAGTTTTTGTCCCTGGTGGTATCTAAAAGGGTCTTAGGTGAAACAATTGATTCCTGCCACATAAGTAATACATTAATCTATGAAAGTCCTATGTATAATGCGACACAGATAGAACATAAGAACAATAAGACAAGACAAGCTGAACATATATGATGCATGAACTAAGAAGATAACATTGCACAACATTTGGTGGGACTGAGGTGCAAAACATGGAAGATGCAACAACTATCTCAATGACAAGACAGAGCAAGAACCTTGGGGGGGGTGAACAAGCGGGCGGACTAGGGGTGTGTTCTCAACCGGTCCATCTTCCCGAGTCAGGTCTCCATCAGGGTTTTGTCCATCTCGAGGATCAGATTCTGCTTCAGAAACCTAGCCTTCATGATTGGAGGTGGTAGCTACGAAAGATCTTAGTCTCTGCAAGCCGAGCGACCTTGCATGTTTGGAATTCTTCAACAATCTCTCTTATCAAACCTTCCGTTCTCCATTATCAGTCGGCCGCAAAGCAGGTTCCATGCATGAGCAAAAAAACATCCTATGAGATTTAAGAGCAAAGTGTGTGTAGAGGAGCAAATTAGTACGGTGCTAGCAAGCAGTTGAAAGCTCTGAAGGAACAATGACAGACATATGAATATAAACAGTGTGAGATGACTGTGTAACAAGCAATGAACTACCTTTGTGACCGCGATTACGCGATTTCCTGCCTCTAGCCGTGCCTTTAACGAACTTATGGCGAGCTACGACCTCGCCGTTCGCGGCTGAGCGGGTTTTGCTCGCCATCTCTCTGGCGCCGTGGACAAGGTTGAGGAAGCAGATTCGGTGCCATGGAGTCGGGGGGAAGTGGATCCAACGAAGTTATGACGCTGTCGCTGGTGACGCCGTTGTTTAGCTGGCTCCAGCGCCATGGACCTCGGGTACAGAGGAGGTGATCTGGTGCGGCCGGCGTCGGGGCTGGGAAGCAACCTCCGACTTGCTAGACAAGGGAGATGGTAAAACGTCTTTGGTCGCTACGTAGCGCCTGTGGAGAGGCTGTGAAAGGGAGATGGGATGGAAGGGGCACGATCGTGGTGGTCCAAGGTGATCTCTAGGGATTCGGCTTGATGGGCACGGGTTCGAAATTTTGATTTGTGCAAGACAAACAATTTTGAGGAATGGCCTTTGGCGCCTTGTTTCTGGACGTAAAGGGCGAGATGGAAATTTTGTACCGCTTTTGAATATTGGACGCGGGAGCCATTTTGGTGGTTGTTTCTGGCACAGAGTTCAAATTATTATTGACTGCTTGATGAAAACGGTAGTTTCAGCGTGTGTTTTTCCCTCAGGTAATTTTTTGTGTACTCTACTAGTATATACAGTCTAAAAGTTTGACTTGGAGCCACATAAGTAATTGCACATATTTATGCACGATAATAGACACAAGGGCATGGTCATTGAGCTCTAACTACTATTTTTTTTTTTTTTTTAAGATGGGCTACCTTTTATGGTAATGTGTTAATTTGCTGTAAAACATGGGTCTACGGATCTAAACGAAAGTGCATAACAAGATTTCAACATTCTGGTGGGAAAATGTTGCTTTCTCCATTTTCCGAACTAGCATGGTGGCCCGCGCAACTGTGCATGCAACAACTTTGATACTTTTTGATACGTAATAATATTGTTTTGATGTATTATAGATATTAAGGGGGTGTTTGGTTCCTAGCCAAAGTTTGACAATTTGACATATATTTGGTTGTTGCCACACTTTATTATTTGTAAGGTCCACCTGTCACAGAGTTAGAATTTTGTCAACTTTTGCCACACTTTATGGCTTCCAATTTTTTAGCCACACTTGCCAAACTTAGGCTTGGCAAACTATGTCTAGGAACCAAACATGCCCTAAATATTAATTTTTTTGTTATCGTGATATTTTATTTGATAATTTCATTGCATAGAATTTTTATAATAGAGGTTGATTTACATGTGGAATCACAAACCTCTAGAATTTATATTCTAAAATCAATGTCACAAATTCATTGAAACCAATATTTAGGAAAGACTGGGTCTATCATCATCATGACACACATGTAATTCATAAAAAGAATCCGTGTAATTTCTAAGCGTTTGGGTCAGTTAAATTCTTCATATTTTTTGAAAGCTCGAAGCGTGATATGATACTCTTTATATTGATTAATGTTGTTGGTGTTTTCACAACACTACAAAGGACATATGAAAGGTAGTGTTGTGATAAGGACGTAATTCTTTTATATAAGGGAAGAGCACACACGCACGTAACGTTTCAAAAACACCTTTAAAAAAATAAAAATATATATATGTGAGGAACGATGTAAGCATTTTTATTGTGCAAAATTTCAACTCGGACCGATTTTTATTCATTGTGCAAAATTGTTGATATGTGTAGTTTGAAGAGCGCCAGTTTTTATATTTTTTTGAGAGAGTTTCTTATATATTATGTTCGGACTTATGCATCCTAACTCGGCCATACGTACGTACACCGGCACGAAGCACATAAAAAAGGTTAGGTATAAAAAATACGTCTTCTAAAGTTGTGAAAAGACTAAAAATGATAAATTATTTCAATTCAAAATAATTTATGTTCTAGGCTAAAAGACAAAATTAGAGATCTGGGTTTGCAATTATGCACCTTTAAATCCTGTCAATTTTTTCAGCCCGAATACAAATCGGTCGGGATCATAATGAAAATGCTTACATCATTGCTCATATGTACATATTTTTTAAAGGTGTTTTTGATACGCTGAATTACATTTTTTACGTGCGTGTGTACTCTCGTCTTATATAAAAGAATTATGTCCTCACATGTCACAAAAGAATCAGTTGGCATAGTGTCTTGTGCTTTTGTACAGCAATCTAGAGGTACCAAGTTCAATTCCCGTCAACAATTAGAGTTTTAACTATTTTATTTGTATCTCAAATGACAGGTAGGTCCGTCAGTTCATAAGGAGGGCACAAATGTCAGAGAAAAATACATAGGGGGCATTTTTAAAAAATTGTGACGCCATAGGTGGATAAATTTAGTTAAACTTGCTAAAATTTGATCGAATTGGACTAAGTTGCTCCTAGGATACAAGTTGTGGGACTAGTTTTGCTCACTTTGCAAGATGTGAGACTAAAACGCTCCTATAGTGCAAGTTATGGGACTAAAAGTGTATATACCTTATATATAAATACAAACAATATTAATCTACCCATATATTTTGGAAAAAGAGTAGGAGGGATATTTGCATGAGATTCGAGATGGGTAGTACTAACAAAAGGATGATAATTAAATGGGCACCGCTAGGAATCGGAAGCTGATTTTTCACTTTCCATCGGACCCCTTCTTAACCGTTGGATTGGAAGTAGCCAGGACCGTAGGATTTTCGTGCAACCCGTGTGTGTAATTCCATTAATTGAGTACCTAAGATTGCATGCTTTCCTCTTAAATAATTCCATAATGCACGATCCATCCTACCCGGGAGTTTCTTAACATGGGTTTGACTTCCTCCGGTAACCACTCCTAAATTGCTGAAATTTAGGAAACTAATTCTAGATTTTAAGAAAATTAACTATGTTCTTTAGCTTGTTATTAACTTATGAAGCATGGGGTTTAGTTTCCAAGGTTATTTTACTATGCATCCTACCGAACTGAAGTTTTTTTTTCATGCACAACATGATTTTGTTTCTCCAGCTTCACAAAAATATTCAAATATTTTGCTTCTGTACTAAGAACAATGTTGGTTAACTTTGCTTCTTATGCAACAAAAATATGATTCAAACACATTAAAGTCTTATTTCCGTACACACGAGAATTTTCTTCCATGTGAAGAAATTTACATGAGTGCTTCAAACAAATTGGGTAATGTTTCGAAACAATTACAAATTTGCTCCTATCGAATCGAGGAGGTGCTTCCATGAAAAATCTGGCAACATGGATTTTCCATTGTTTCTGTTATTTGCTTCATACATAGAGGGATTACAATTGCAGTATGTTGTCATAGAAACCGATCATCATCCTCGCTACAGTCGAACAACCAAGCAACAACACATAAGCTCAGTGCAGTTTGATTTGCTGACGCCCTCAACCAGAAAGGCTAAACTATGCCTTGTATCACTAGCACGGGACAACAACATTGTTTTAGCTCCGTGTCATGCTTTCTCCATGCAGCCAACGATCATGCATGACTGGGAAAGTCTGGTATACAATAGAAACATATGTGTGAAACAAAGAATCATGGTCCGCATCATACGAAGCAAAACTTAAATACAATAGAAGCACACTAGGGACTTAGGTAGTAAGTTACAAATCATGCTTCATATCATTGGAAGCAGAGACTGAGGTAGTGAAAAAACATTATTATGGTGTAGGCATGGAAAATGAAGGTTGAAAAACCGTTGTATTATATAAGTAATGGAGTATCAATTACAAGAAAGAAACACCCGTATGAAACCAAGATCGATAAGATTTTGAAACCACGTTTCATATCAACGATTTTATACCAGTTTTCATGTATATGAGAGATGTAGGAAGCACAAGGCAGTGCTTATAAATTGAAAAATGAAATTGACAGTGGAAATAAAAACACAAACTTTAGAAGCATGCTTGAACTGATGCTGCTATGGAGCAAATTTCGTGATATCTCAACAAAACTCATGCTGGGTGAAGTATATGGGAATTGTAGGAAGCATAAGGCAGTGTTTAAATTGGAAAAGTTACTAATGGAAAATATAAATACATAGGAAGTACCGGATCGTATGAAGCAGACATTTCATGCTATCTCATCATAAACCATTATGTTGAAAGCATATAAAAATACCTTTTATACATAGATCGAGGGAAAACAAAATATACAGAAAAGGGGATGTGGATTAGAACCTAGATCATAGGAGAAGCAACGATCAGATTCCTGCACTTGGATGCACGTATTGTTGTAGAGCAGACCCAGTGCTAAGAATATGATTATGCATACAGTGAGAAGACACAAATAACTTTCATATGAAAGTGCAAACTTTTAGCTGACTAAGAATATGAAAACATGAATCAGGGTTGACATGATTACAACTCTACGCAGAGAAGAAGCGGGATGGGAGGGTGCAACATGGTGTGGGGAGCAGGGTCGCCGGGCGTCAGGTGAGAGCTCCGGCGCGGCGGAGACGGGAGGCTAGTGGCGGCGCGGTGGGAGCAGATCGATAACGGGGAGGTGATTTGGGGGAGGAGACGCGGACGATCGTAACTGGCCGGAAATTTTGTCGAGTCACGTGCGTAGTCAACTGGGCCGCCTGGGGACGAGTCGTTCGATGGAGGCTAGATGGACGGCGTCGGATCGGTCCGAGGCTTGGTTCCGCATCGGCCTACGATAAGTAGTGTTTACCTAATTAAATTGGTAATAACGTGTTGGTTTCGTCCTTGCCAATGGCGCATTTATGAAACTAATACTATTTGGTCATCACATGGTAAACCTGAACATTGTAGAAAGACATGTTAATTTCTTATGAATAAGGTGTAGTGTATTAATGTAGACCTATGGCTGTTATAGTTGTTAAGGATATGATATGAAATAGTTTGACTTTTGAAACAACAATCATCTTGTAAAAAAATAGGGGATACCATAATTATTGGATACGAATAATATTGTACCTAAGTACATGAATTTGTTACTTAAGATGAATAGTATATATTGGAAGGACAACATAGTTTTTTGTTTACACACAAAAGCCTATATGTACATTCAAATCGATAAATTATAACTGATCCAATTTGTTAAAAAATCTATATGAGTCTCTCATAAATATTGTGGATCATGAGAGCCAAATTGCTGGACCGATATTCAAATGACATATTGCAAGGATATTTTTATATTCTAGTTAGCTATTAATTATGAATGGAAGTGTACATACAGTTCCTCAGTCGCCGCATATGGATCAATGAATGTAACCACATAGCTATATATTTCCTTGTATAGATTTATTATGTTTACATGATTGGTGCATCAGGAAGTGACGCACAATGAGATTCCAATATCCGGTAGTCTGGATGCTAGCAATCAAGAAAAAAAGTAGATTAGTTATTTACTGAAAAAATGTGTACAAAATAAAACATATTAAGAAAAAAATCACCTAAATTGTATATAACGTGAGGTGTGAGGCAAACAACCCGTATTTAGGCTCCACGCAATTGTGCTCATTGTCAATCCACGGAACTAAAAACATACATATCTATACCTCTGTTCCTTGATTCTGATCTTATTAGATCTATGAACCCAAGTAATTAGAAGAATAGAGATCACACCTAGTGACAAACATTGGAATAAAAAGTGCAGCCAACCCCACTCTCGTGCTCACATGGTTGGTGCATCAGGAGTAACGCACAATGAGATTCCAATATCCGGTAGTCTGGATGCAGGAAATCAAGAAAAAAAGTAGATTAGTTATTTACTGAAAAAATGTGTACAAAATCAAACATAGTTAAGAAAAAATCACCTAAAGTTGTATATAACGTGAGGTGTGCGGCAAACAACCCATATTTAAGCTCCACCCAGTTGTGCGCAATGTCAATCCACGAAACTAAAAACATACATATCTATACCTTTGTTCCTTGATTCTGATCTTATTAGATCTATGAACCCAAGTATTTAGAAGAATAGAGATCACACCTAGTGACAGACATTGGAATAAAAAGTACAGCCAACCCGATTCTCGTGCTCACTTCAAACAAAGATTGAGATGGATTTGTCTGACAGCCTTCATCTCAAACCACACCACGTAACATAATCACACCACCTCCTTTCTACTCCATCCGTTCATAAATATAAGAACTTTTAGCTTTGTAAATCAAATATATCTAGACGTTTTTTAGATATATATTTATAGAGGTTCTCCTTAAACCTATAAAAAGACGTCTAGATACATTCATTTCACAAAGCCAAAATGTCTTATATTTATGAATATAGGGAATACATCAATCAGACCACGGAGTTGTCGATTAGAAATAGCTAGTAGGGTGAAAACTTCAAATTCAGTACGGAGCCTTGTTAAAATGACTTTACCACGGATCTAGTCTAGATTTGACAGTAGCACTATACATTACCTTTAGATCAAGAACAGAGAGAGAGAGAGAACCGAGATGGACTCTACCTGCTCCCTGGCTCGACAAACACGAGCCAGAGGGAATCCCCGAGCTAGTGCCGGAGCTGGAACCTCCGTCATTGGCCATGGGTGAAAAGGGATTGAGTGTGGCGAGCGTGTGGCTAGGGTGGCGGCGGTGGAGCTTCCCGTCGGCGCAGCGCTAGCCTAGATCGGATTGGCTTGTAGGTGGGGCGGCTAGGGCACGGCTAACCTCGTAGGGCGTGCTGCCGGCTCCCCACCACTTTATATAGCGCTGGCGACAGGGGCCCACCGTCCTAGATAAGGACGAGCGCCCCCGATTAGGGCGCAGTTAGGGGGCGTGCTGGGCCGTTGGGCCCAGTCACGTTGAGATCTATCCAACATTCTCCCCCTAGATCTCGACTTTACTTTTAACCTTGTTCTTTACTTATTTCATCACAGAATGAGATATAGAGCATGTTTCATCGTCTCAGCTCAATTGCCGATAGAATCAGACAGCTACTATATACCTTCATGTTTTGAAACAAATTCTGTTACTTTTGGGCCTCTATAGTCCAGGAATCATAGGCTTCCCGTTAAACCCATGCCGGCTATGTGTTCCTTGAACACATTGGGTGGTAAGCCTTTCGTTAGCGGATCCACAAGCATATCCTTTGTCCTTATATGCTCGAGACTTATAGTTTGATCCTGGACTTTGTCCTTCACAACATAATACTTTATATCTATAGACTTTGAAGCATTACTCGACTTGTTGTTGTGAGCATAGAATACTGCGGGCTCGTTGTCACAGTACATGTTTAGTGGCCTGCTGATGCAGTCAACCACTTTCAAGTCGGGTAAGAATTTCTTTAACCATAACGCCTGTCCCATGGCCTCATAACATGCTATAAATTCTGCATACATCGTAGATGATGCAACTATTGACTGTTTGGCGCTTCTCCACGAAATAGCACCTCCTGCGAGAGTAAAGACATACCCTGTCGTGGACTTTCGGTCGTCTTTATCTCCCGCAAAATCTGCATCTGAATACCCTTTTATCTCTAGGGAATCAGATCTTCTGTATGTTAGCATGAGGCCTTTTGTGCCTTGCACATAACGCAAAGCTTTCTTTACCATCTTCCAGTGCTCTATGCCTGGATTTTCTTGATATCTACCGAGTACCCCGGTGATAAATGCTAAGTCAGGGCGAGTGCACACTTGTGCATACTGTAAGCTTCCAACAACCGAAACATATGGTACTGACTTCATTTGATCGATCTCATATTGATTCTTTGGACATTGGGATTTCCCAATACTATCGCCCTTGACTATGGGAGCAGGTGTTGAATTACTCGCATGCATATTGTATTT
Organism: Avena atlantica; assembly: GCA_910589765.1. NCBI lineage: Eukaryota > Viridiplantae > Streptophyta > Magnoliopsida > Poales > Poaceae > Avena > Avena atlantica. Next base: position 336,254,809 of record OU342738.1, on the reverse strand, counting down.
CTTTAAAATCTTTTCACAATACGCTTTCTGCGACAGTCCTAACACTCCATTCTTTCTGTCTCGGTGAATTTCTATGCCCAAAACATAAGAGGCTTCACCAAGGTCTTTCATGTCAAAATTTGATGACAAGAACTTCTTTGTCTCTAGTAGTAGACTAACATCACTGCTGGCAAGCAGAATGTCATCCACATACAGAATTAGGAAAATATATTTCCCACTTTTGAACTTTGCATAAATGCAATTGTCCTCAACATTTTCTTTGAATCCAAATATTTTAATGGTATCATTAAACTTTAAATACCACTGCCTAGAGGCTTGCTTTAATCCATAAATGGATTTCTTTAGGCGGCATCCCATATGTTCCTTCCCCTCCATGAAAAAACCCTTGGGTTGTTTCATGTAAACATTCTCTTCTAAATCTCCATTTAGAAATGCCGTCTTGACATCCATTTGATGTAACTCTAGATCAAAATGTGCAACTAGTGCCATGATGATTCTGAAGGAGTCCTTACATGAGACCGGAGAAAAAGTCTCATTGTAATCTACGCCTTCTCTTTGCGTAAAACCTTTTGCCACGAGTCTTGCTTTGTACTTTTCTACATTCCCATTGGAGTCATACTTTGTTTTGTAGACCCACTTGCATCCTACTGTTTTGGCTCCTTTGGGAATTTCCTCTAAGTCCCAAACATTGTTGGAACTCATCGATTTCATTTCATCTTCCATTGCCTCTACCCACTTGGCTGAGTGAGGGCTACTCATGGCTTCTTCATATGTGGTAGGATCGCCCTCCATATGAACTACATTGTACACTTTGTAGATGTCTTTGGAAATGGTTGGTCTTCGTTCTCTTTTAGACCGTCTGAGTTCTTCAGACTCTTGCTCATTTCTTGCCTGGGTTTCAGGCACATTTACAGTAGGTGGCTGTTCTGGCTCCCTTTCGTGCTCAACAGTGGGTTCAGGTGGCTCCTGATGGATAGGTTCCGAACTTTCGCCCATTGTTGTCACGTGTGGAGTCACAACAGGTGCCGACACCACAACCTCAGGGGTTGTAAATGGTGGCACAACAGGTAGCGAGAAAAATGGCTCCTGAATCATCGGATTAGGTGCATGCACCCTCTTCTCCTCAAGATCAATTTTCCTAGCTACCGTGCTCCCCCTCATCAATTCGTCCTCCAAGAAGACCGCATGTCTCGTTTCTACAAACTTTGTGTATCTGTCGGGACAGTACAAACGATAGCCTTTGGACTTGTCTGGATAGCCAATAAAATGGCAAGATACTGTTTTGGGGTCTAACTTTGCAATGTTTGGATTGAAAAATTTTGCCTCAGCTGGGCTCCCCCAGACCCTCAAGTGGTGTAGAGAGGGGACTCTGCCTGTCCACAATTCATACGGTGTTTTGGGCACCGACTTACTTGGTACTCTGTTGAGAATGTGAATGGCGGTTTTAAGCGCCTCCACCCACAATCCCAATGGAAGGGTGGAATAGCTCATCATGCTGCGCACCATATCCATAAGGGTACGGTTGCGCCTTTCAGCTACTCCGTTTTGCTGAGGTTCGCCCGACATTGAATACTGGGCGACTATTCCATTTTCTTGCAGGAACCGTGCAAAGGGTCCTGGTACTTGACCATATGGAGTATGCCGACCGTAGTACTCCCCCCACGATCGGACCGAACTATTTTGATTCTTTTATCATGCTGATTTTCTACTTCAGCTTTGAAAATTTTAAATTTATCCAACGCTTCAGATCTTTCTTTGATTGGATAAATATAACCATACCGGGAGTGATCATCCGTGAATGTTATGAATGAATCATAGCCATCCACACTTTTCACCGGAAACGGTCCACAGATATCCGTGTGGATTATTTCTAGTGTAGCTATGCTTCGGTTTGCACCCTTTTTAATCTGTTTGACATACTTTCCTTTAATGCAATCTATGCATTGTTCTATGTCTGAGAACTCTAACGGAGGAAGAATGTCATTTTTAACGAGGTTTTCTATTCTTCCCCTCGAAATATGGCCTAGTCTACAGTGCCATAGTTTCGACGAGTCAAGAGTTCGCTTTCTTTTCTTTTGTTCTTTGTTCGACAAGGAAACTTTTTCATTCACATCACACACAGAAAGAACTTTCTCATGTAGGGATAACAAATATAACTTATCAAATAATGTAGCGACACCCACACATTTGTCTTTCAACCAGATGGCACACTTGCCATTACCAAAATAACATTCGTAAGAGTCTTTATCCAAACAGGAAACACTTATTAAATTCCTATGTAATGAAGGAACGAAAAGCACATCTTTGAGCAAAAGCAAAGAGCCATCAGCCAGCTCCAGAGGGACGTCACCAATGGCCTCCACTTCTGCTTCTATTCCATTCGCCACTTCAATGTGTCTTTCTCTTCTTGGTGTGGTCCTTGTCGAATGGAACCCCTGTAAAGAGTTGGCAACGTGAACAGTTGCTCCAGAATCAATCCACCAAGTGGATCTAGTAAACTTTTCATACAAAGATTCATTAACAAAAGAAACAACATCTTTACCATTTTTGGCCATGATGTACTTTAGCCAAATCGGGCAGTCTTTCTTATAGTGGCCCGGCTTTTTACAGTGATGGCACTGATCCTTCTCCCCTGGGGTGGACTGGTGATGCTGGTACTGGTGCTGCATTAGACCCTTGCCATGGGGCTTGGAGGGTGAGCCACCATGGTTGCCTCCTGTGAAGCCTCTCTTCCTGTTGTCCTTCACGAAGTTCAGAGAACCGCCGTGAAGGGCTTTCAGCCTTTCCTCTTCCTGGGAGCACATCCCAATGATCTTTTCTATGTCCCACTTTTCAGGGGACATATTATAGTTTATCACAAAGTTTTCAAAAGGCTGTGGAAGTGAGGCCATCACAAGGTGCACCAAGAGTGCTGGCTTTAACTCGAGGTCCTCATCCATGGGCTTGAGTTTTGCTGCCATGTTTGACATCCTCAAGATGTGCTCTCTTATCCTGTGGGGTCCTCCCGTATACTTTTCAGTAACCAGCTGCTTTAACAGCTGGGTCGCATACATCTTTGAAGAGCCAGTGAACTGGCTCTTTATCTTGGCGAGATACTCGCCCACGGTAGCACACTCTCCAATTGAGCCCACGATTGCGTTCTCAATTGTGTTCTTTACGAATGCCAGACACTTTTTGTTGGCGTTCACCCATTTCTGGTTATCGATAGAGTAAGCCAGCTCCAATGGAGCATGGTCCCTCTTCCTTTTCTCAAAGTCAGCACTTTCCTCAGCGGCCCCCCTGACCGGGTCAGCGGGCTTGACTGGTTGCTTGGTGTCAACCACCCAATCCACTTCGGCGCATACGAACGCCAAGTCAACTTTCTTCCTCCATTCGGAGTAGTTGTCTCCCCTGAGGAGCGGGACGTCCTTCAAACATGCCATGAGGTTGAGACCTCCTGAAAATCACAAAAGATGTGAGATCACCAAGTAAAACAACTGTATGCGTTAATTCAACGTTGGTATAAATTAAGCATGCAATCGTTTCGTGCTATTTAAAACTACATCACCGTTGGGCAGAAATAAATTTAAAAGCACCTTTAATACTTAATAGGATAAGATTATGGTCATGAATATTAATAACGTTGGTCAATTAATAGCATGAGGCATAATCACTTTAATCACATCTTTATATCAAGATTTAATCAACTTTATTGCATTTGGAGCAATTTTAAACCATACATTTGCAATGTAAAAACACTATTTGCAGCGGAAACTTTCATTAAAAAACTTATACTTTGCAAGAAAAATCTGCCTTTGTAACACTCTCTAGTCACAATATACTTAAAATTAAAAGGACTAGAGAAACTATGCAAAATTTTGCTTAAAACTAAGCAAAAACCATCAAAAACAATTCTGTAAAATAAAAAACAGAAGACTTTAAGGAAAAAAAACGCCCTACTGGGCCTCTTTCCCTGGGCAGACTAGGCGGCCCAGCCGGCCTGCCCGCAGACGGCCTGCCGGCGCACGCCCTCGCTGGCTACCGCCCGCGCGCGTCTGGCAGCCCGCCAACGCGGCCCACGACGCCGCAGCCGCCCCGGCCTGCCTGGCCCGGCAAGCAGCCCAGCAGCCTGGCCCCGCCCGCGCCCCCGATCGATCGTGGCCGTCCAGCCCCTCAACCCTACATCCGACGGTCACGCGCACGGTTCGGGGTTATAAAAACCCCCAGCCGCCGCCCGCACCTAACCCTAAAACATTTCCCCCCACAGACCGCTCCCGCGTGGCCACCGCGGCGGCGCCGCGTCCCGCGCGCGGCCGCCCCGCGTGGTCACCGCGTCCTCCCGCGTTCCCGTTCTGCGGCGGCGCCGCGTCCCCTTGCGGCTGCCCCGCGTCGGGCCCGTGTGGTGAGGTGAGGTGGCCGCCGGTCGGCGCGCCCCTCCCTCTCCAGCTGCTCCGGCGAGGAGGTCCGAGGCGAGGAGGTCCGAGGCGAGGAGGCCGCGTTTCCGCGCGCCCCTCCCTCTTCCTCTTCTGCTCCGGCGGCGCAAGCCCTTTGTGAGGGCCGAACGTTTTTTAGATATATATTTATAGACGTTCTCCTTAAACCTATAAAAAGACGTCTAGATACGTTCATTTCACAAAGCCAAAATGTCTTATATTTATGAATATAGGGAATACATCAATCAGACCACGGAGTTGTCGATTAGAAATAGCTAGTAGGGTGAAAACTTCAAATTCAGTACGGATCCTATATATCTAGACTTTTTTAGATATAGATTTATAGAGGTTCTCCTTAAACCTATAAAAAAACGTCTAGATACATTCATTTCACAAAGCCAAAATGTCTTATATTTATGAATATAGGGAATACATCAATCAGACCACGGAGTTGTCGATTAGAAATAGCTAGTAGGGTGAAAACTTCAAATTCAGTACGGAGCCTACCTAGAACCCCCGCTACACCTTGAGCGACCTCAATGATTACCATTCGAATCTCCGATTCTCTCAATTTCTCTATACACATGCTGGAGGAAGATCACATAGCATGACGCCATGAATGGTAATTGATCATGATCACAATGGAACAGCGTCAGATTTCAATCTCCCCACAGAAAAAAAAGACACGGTCCAATAAAAAATTGCGCAAACTTCTCCCCACAGAAAAAAAAGACACGATCATGATTCATGAAGCAAAAAAAAAAATTAATCATGTGCAACACATTTTCCTTGGCTATCAATGTGCCACGCAGGAAACATGGTGATGCCATTAATTTCATTGTCTTTGCTGCCTGCGGCACCGAAGGGGGAACTCATGTCAGTGAATTATTTTTCATTATCTTTGGATTCCCGGATGTGCAAATCTAACAATATTTATTTATTTTTCATTATCTTTGGATTCCCGGATGTGCAAATCTAACAATATTTATTTATTTTTCACAATCTTCAGATCATCAGATTCAGATACGTGCTTTTAATCTCAATAACTTCTCAAATAACATGTGAACATAGACAGATAGACAGATTAAGAAAACAGTTCAGAACGTGCATCTTACTAAAAAAATTATTAGCTACTTATCTGGCTTTCCTACCGAGATCTCCTTGGTGCATGCAGATTTCTCTGTTTGCTTGGGTGTGAGGGCATCTTTATCGGGCTGACTCTGCGCGTATGCGAACTTATCCGCGCGGACGCTCGGGTGCATGCGCGGCGTCCCAGCGGGCCGACCCGTCCGGCGAAACGTGTCCGGTCCGACTCATCCATACATCTAATCTGGTGCTCGATTGCGTCTCTGACGCGCGCTTATCCAAGCGCGTTCTCCTTTTATCATTGACGGCACCTTTCGCCAGTGGCATAGAAACCACACCACCACTCCCTCAAAAAAACCTCTCCCACATTTTCCACTGGCGGAAGCAGAAGGGAAGGCGATGGATCCCGCCGCCATGGTTGATGCTGCGCCCTCCGCCGCCAAGAAGCGCGGCCGACTGAGAAAGCCCGCAAAGGACCAGACGCCGAAGGAGCGGAAGATCGAGTCGGACAAGCGCAAAGGCCGGCGGGTGGCGGTGAGAGATTGACGCATCGCTGCTAGGCTCGAGACGGAGCGCCGGGACGAGGAGGAGCGCCTCCTCGTCACCAAGAACAGGGTCGACGCCAACGAAATGGCAGTGAATGCCGCCAAGCACGCCGTCAACATGATCAAGCAAGAGGCGTTCGACACCGTTTTCGCCGGCGTCGTCTCTCTTCCCGGCCTGGCCACGACCGGCATGTCCTCTACCAGCTCCCTCACTTCCACGCCTACAGGCCGGCCACTAGCTCAGCCCAGGGCAACAGGACCGCACAAGCCCCCGCTTGGAGGCCACCAGTTGTCCTGGTTCAACCATCCCCGTGCGGCGTCGTCGGGGGCGGGAGAGCTCTCCATCGACCTGAACAACACTCCAACCACCACGGACGCAACCCCAGAGGTGTCAACGAAGCGACGGACCATCTCTGCCGCGAACATGCCGACGCTAGTCAACCTGTTTGGCGGAATGCACGCCAAGCGGCCAGCCGCTGACGACACGCTATGATTGCCCCATTTCTTCTCCGTTGCTAGTGCACTACTCGCGCCGCTTTATGATGGCCAATTGGCGTGTAGGATTTCGTGGGAAACGAGGGTGGCCACGGTTATGCCGACGGCGAGGACGTCATGAACGACATGATCAACAAGGGTGGCCACGACTATGCTGACGGCGGCGAGGCCGATACAGAGACGCAGCAAGAGACCCAGCAAGATACATGCAACACTATGGACGAGGCATTGTTCGGGAACGATGGAAATGATGGCACTTCCATGGGTGAGGGCGTCACGGCCGCGTCATTGGCCGCTTCACTTGCGGCCTCAACTGTCGACGACAAGAAGGTGAGCCAACAAACCGAGGGCTACACCCCCACCAAGGACAAGCTCCTATGCAAGGCATGGATAGAGATTTCACAAGATCCACTATGCGGCACCGAGCAAAAGGGCTTTGCCTATTGGAAGAAGGTGGGCAAGTTCTTCCATGAGCATTGGAAATTTGGGAAGGACGCCTTTCTTAGCAATCGAAATGATCTCTCCCTCTCCAAGCGTTGGGGCACCATCCATTCCGAGTGTAGAAAGTTCTAAGGCTCCTACGAGATGGTGACGAAAAGGAAAATAAGCGGCTTGCAGCCGCTTGACATGGTAAAACCTCTTCCCCTCTTTGTCGATGTCTTGCATTTGCATTTGCCGATTGAGCCATTATTGGCATCCATGTGTGTAGATCATGAAAGCAATGGAGCATTTCAAGACGGTGAACGATAACAAGGCTTTCTCGTTGAGCCATTGTTGGACGTTGCTTAAGGACACCAAAAAAGGGAGACTATCTTTGCCCTTTGGAGAGAGACGAACAAGAAGAGGGGCAAGGCCTGTGCTTCGACAGGCAGTGTCATCGACCTAGACGCCGACAATGATGAAGGCTTCGTCCCATCTGCAAGCGACGGGACTGTCGGCCGTGCCCGCCGCCCTGGTGGCCACAAGGCCACGAAGGCCGACCTTGCCCGCCAGGCTGGTTGAGACCTTAAAGCAGATCCTGGAGAAGAAGGAAGAGGCCATCGCCGAGAGGGAGGAGAGGCGGCGCAAAGAGAAAGAGGCCGGTGCCAAGGCCTTCGTCGAGCTGCAGACAAGATCTATTGAGGCGAAGGAGGCCAACACCAAGGCCAGGCTGATGGAGATCGAGGCCAAGGAAAAATCGACGGAGGCCGAAGCCAATGCCAAGGAGGCCAAGAAAAAATAGCAGAAAACTGAATTACAAAAAAGTTCATTCATGATCAAAATAGAAGAGAATTTTTTTTGAAGGGGGTTTGAAATAGTTCATTCACGACATAAAACAAAAACATACCAAAAAACGTGAAAAAAAAACCTTAAAAAAGGAAAATTGAATTTTTGAAAAATCATAAACATCAACAAAAAAAATCAAAAAAAAGAAAATGCACTCCTAGTTACAACAGAAACAAAATAACAGAAATAAAACAGCTTTCCGTTAAAAAGGTAAAAGATACAACCCACACACCACAGAGTACCATAAAAAACAGACGAATCACGAAACAAATCGTACGGCGGGACACGCGACAGCTATTTCTCAGGCGCCCGAGAAATAGCAATTCCGATAATCAAACGAAGTTTCATACATGACATCAACAAGGACATTGAAACTTACATGTTTCACCGGGTCAGGACAATCTACACTGCATTCTTAATAAGTTAGTGTTTGCTATTATATGTAAGGCTGATATGTACCCAGTCCTATGTGTAAACGAACATATTATGTGTTAACTTTAAACACACTAATCCTTGCGAGATAACACACTTCTAGGGTGTTGGAAAAATCGACGGAGGCCGAAGCCAATGCCAAGGAGACCGAGGCCAGGTCTAGGGTGTTGGAGGATAAAGCCAAAGCCAAGGAGGCCGAAACCAAGGCCAATAAAGCCGAAGCCAAGATCATGGCCGAAGAGAGCGCCATCATGCTCACCGACCTGGATCACATCGTCGACCCCGATCGCAGGGCTTGGGTTGCGAAGAGGCAGCATGCCATCAAGGCTGGCGACGCCTAAAGGGCAATGGCGACGACAGTTGCAACTTTTTGGACAGGAAAGCTGCCATCTTTTGGACACTGTGTATGATATTGCCCCCTTTTGCACAGTTTAGATCCAATGGCCACTTGTTGGCGATGCCCAATGGGCGATGGTGCACATATGCCATGTTATTTTCGAGTAATCGGTGTGTGTCTTTGACCAGCGATGACATCATTTTCAACCGATTTGCATCTCTGTCCAGCGTTGGCACCAACGTCCGCCCAGGCAGACCAATAAGTCGCGTCGCTGGACGTGGCTGGTCGGATAGACCGAACTCCTACCCAAATCGATCGGGTCCGACTCAAACGGATAGAAACAGACCATCTGAGATAATCGTATGGGTCAGCTCGATAAAGATGCCGTGAAAAAGCATGCATCACCCCGGATCTTATTGATGCAAGCGAAACATCATTGTCCGCCTACTAGGTACCTCGTCCAGCTATTCCACGTCGAGCATCAAAGTACCATAGCTAGGCAAAGGAAAGGCTAACATGAGTAGAGTAGATCAAAATAGAAGTCTGCGTGCCTAGAGATTCACCATGAGTTCAGATGCGAGCATGGCAGTGGTGAATTGAGGCTGCAGGGGAAGCCACGACGTTGGACCGGTGAATGAGGTTCTTGATTGACGGAAGTTGCCGTCTCTTGAACGCTAGAACGGAAGAATCTGGGGTTCACGGCGGGCCGGCGGCGGTTGTTGCATTGGTGGGTAATTAATTTAAATTTTAATGGTATAATACTATTTATAAAATCTAGCGGCTATGGTTTTTTACTTTAATAGAACAACGGCTAGTTCTTTCTGATTATTGTAGGATTTTCTAGACTATTTCTCTAATTCCTGGTTAGCTTATAATATATTTTTCTATCTACTAATTTCTTTTCAGGTAGGTTGGTTGTGTGATGATAAATACGTTTTCGTTCACAGTAAATACGTCTCTATCTTAATCTTTACTATAATTTGTCTTATCCAAGGCTACCATCGCGATGGATAAGCCAAGTTGAGTCCAGACGCAAAAAAAAGACAAGTTGAGTTCGTTTCGGTTTCCTACTTTTCGGTTCGCCCCGATCTAAAACAATTAACATCTCATGCGTGAGTCGGTGTAGCACCCCGGGTAAAACCACTACTAGAAAATCGCATGCAGTTACCTTTGTGCATCATCATGACATCATCATCATGCATACTTGTAATATAAAACCCTATATCGTTTTCTACTTTACATCTTCTCTTTACATTCAAATTATATCTCTTACTATTTAAATCGTGTAAAGATGTTTACCAAAATGATTTTGAACAAAAGAACCTAAAACAGAAAATATTTTAAATATATATATAAAAAAAAAATACTACCTAGACCTAAACCGGTCAGGCCCAAAAGCCCAACCGATGGAAACCCTAATCTACCAATCCTACCTTGTCTAAACCCTAATCCCCATCTAACCCCACCCCTCACCCCTGTCCCGCCGCCACACCAACTCCCTCACCCCGCCGCCAACACTCTGGCTCACACCACCACCACCTAGCGCCTGCCAAACCCGCTCCCCCGTCAAACCCGGCCCCTCCACGGGTCCCATTCCCTTACACCTCGCGTACGCACGCGACACCCCGCTGGCCCACCCCGCAGCCCCGCTTCCTGGACGCGAACCCATCCACCCGTTTCCGCCTCGTCGCCCACCAACCACCCCGCGATCCCCAATCTTCCTCTCCCCTCCGCTCTGCTCGCTGTCGCCAGCGGCCTCGCTTCCTCCCGCCAGCCACCTCCACCCCGAAGGCCGCGACCGCGCCCACCTCGCGTCGGGACCCCCGTTCCCGACCCGTTCGTCCGCCGCCTCTCCACCGAGCCTTTCATGCCATGACCTCCCTCCGCCGCCAGGGACCTCACAGGCCGCGGCAACCCTTCTCTGCCTCCTCCCTTCGAGCTAGGCCACATCGCCCGGGTCCTTCCGCCTCGGTCCGGCCGCCCGAGCTTGCCCTGTCCCGTGGCCAAGTCCGGCCGTCACCTTCCCGTCTGCCTCGTCGCAGGATGCCGCCCTGAAGCTCCGGCCTCCGCCTCCTCGCCGTGCTTCTCTGAGCCACCGCGGGTTCTCCCCTCCCAGCTTCCCAACCTGCCATTCCGCCTCCGCGGGTCACCTTCCTGCAGAGCGCCGCCTCCGCGCGAGGCCTCCCTAGGCCTGAACCTCTCCGCCAGTTCCTGCCACCGTCGGCCTCCCCCTCATCACCCGCGCATCCACCGTCGTGCCGGACGTCCTCGTGTCTGCGCCTAGCCGCGTGTCCCAGTACGTCGCTCTGCTGCCTCAACTGGAGCCCGGTGTCCTCCTCGCTGACCGCGCCATGACCTCCGTCCTCGCATGCCCCTATTTTCTACCCGACGTAGAGCACTGGTATATTCCACGGTTGCTACAGATGATATTTCGAGTTGGTGTCGTTGCTGCATATGTGGTGACACGAGAGGAAGTGTAGCAGTAGTTGCGGGTTTGTTCATATTCCCTCGAGATGTGGTGATGCCATCCAATAGTACTGAAACCCCGCACAATTGCTATTCTTCTGGCTCGTCAAGATCTTTCGTCGACAAAATTCCGATGCGTCAAGATCTTCTCGTTGACAAGGCCACCGATGTCGAGAAAATTTTACCTTCGACAATCGAAGTCAGGAATCCACAAGAGCTTCCTCATGGAAACCGAAGACCCCTGTTACTGGATTTGAAGACCGATCCTGGCGAGACCGAACCCAAACCACATCGAACCCAAGATCGTCGATCCAATGTGTGACCCCTTTTCGAGACCCTTATATTTTTATAATATATAAAATATACTTGTTGCATATCAATTGTCATGCTTGCATACATATTTGTGGTTTGGGGACATTATGTCAATTCACCTAAAGTAAATATGGAGGCCATATGCAGACGAATTTAGTCTAATATTGGTCCCATTTAAATTTGTGTAGCGAACCGGTGATACTTTTTGCCATGTTAAGACAACATTTAAAATGCGGGTATCTAAACAACTAGAACCATATATTTAATTGTCGGGACCCCCGGTTCCGCTTAATATTGCCTAATTGCATCGCACCTTGCCATGTCATACACCATACATGCATCATGCCCGATCTTTTGCCGTAGTATTAAATAGTCCATCCGGTGTTTCTTCTAGTGCTTTGCTTCTTCACGGATTAGGCCGATGAGTTTATGCGAGTGTCGACCCGATCTTCGGATGAACCCTCAGCAATGTTTTCAGGCGAGCATCCCTTCCCCTTCTACCTATTTTGCATTTATAGTCTTTATTTCCTCCTGTTGATCTATTGCTATCTGTGTTGCGATGCTCTAGTTTTCGTACCCGTGATATCCCTTGCGGCCTTATATTGCCTTGGACACATCCTATTACCTGTTGTTTGGTAGATAGTTGGACCTGCGCGTCGTAGTCGCTTGCTCAAGTGCTGTTGCGTGTCGTCAAGTACCACAGTTGTTGGAGTAATGCCGCATGTTTAATGTTGGAGATGATCAAGACTTTAATTCTTGTTTAATAACTAAAATTGAAGTAGGTAAATGCAGAGGCACCGGTGGGTAATAGACAATATTTGGTTTTTAACCGCTCACTGGTGTCCCGTAGGACCCCGAGTTCTTGACACCTGTTCCGAGATCGAGCGCGCTAACCACAGGTGGGGTGTGTGGGCACCCCCATCGATTTAGTACCTGATTCCAAGTACTGTACTGGGGGCCACAAAGTAGTTTGGGGCTTTATTACTATCCTGTACTTATGCCATGCTTTACTGCTTTATTTACGATTGTGCGAGGAGCACCTATACTGTTTAGGATCGTGACACGTTTTCGCTGTATCGACAAGCCCAGTCACACTTTCGGGTTCCCAGTCGTTTACATCCGTCTACACAAACCCTGAGTCCGTCTCGGAGACCGGCCGACTTCGTTGCGGGTAGCTTAGTGGGGTGGCCCCCCGTGCTTGCTTTGGGTCTGGGAAACGTCGTGTCCGAAACCCCGTCGACATACCGTTGGGTGTATGTTTTGTGATCTTGTACCTACCTGATCTGACAACAAGGGTGTAGGTGCGTGTGGGAACTTTGGTGCACCCCTGCAGGGTTAAATCTTTTCGAGAAGCTGTGTCCGCGGTTATGGACGACTTGGAGCACAGTTCTTGATCATAGACAACCATAACTAAAGTTTACTGTTATAATTTGACTGGTATCCGATATGACTAGTAATCAGCTCCACTACCACGGAATGGCTAAATAAAAGTACCAACAACTGCTGGGTTTGGGGATATCTCATGCTATTTGTATCTGACTAGTAAGTGTTGCAACTACAACGGAATGGTTAACTAAAAGTGCCCACTGCTTATTATATCAGGATGACTATCTATACCTGACCAGTAATTGCTGCAACGATAACTGAATAAATAAAACTGCCAACGGTGTGAGTTCCTCGGTTGACTTCCTCGTTCGGTCTCGAGGGGGAAATACCAGGATGGGTATTTTTGGTGGTAGTATCAGGTTGGTTCCGAATAGGTCTTTCTTATCCCTTTCTGATAGCCGACAGTTATATCGAGTCTCTATAGGGTGTTTAGTGCATGCTGCGCTGCCGCTTCAGTCCACCATACCTATGTAGGCGAGGACTGCCGAATTCTAGCCTCGCCGTGTACTGGCCTCAGTACTGACCGCTCTCTCTTTTTACTTTGCCCTTTGTCGGCACCCCTTTTGTTTAAGCAGGTTTTGAGATCGACGTCATTAGCAGGGTTACCCTTCCGGCTTGGCCTGGGCAGGGTTATGGACGCCATTGGTTATTCTTCAGGGCTCTTAGCTCAATTTGCATCTTGTCCGTACTCGGACGCTGTATCGTTTTAAATGTGATTTGGATCTTTATATTGTATATCTGTATTCTTGACTCTTTGAGTCGTTGTGGTATATATCTGTTTTGTGGGTTCCATCGAGGACTATTGTGTAATGGTATTACTTCGTTTTCCACCCGCACGCAAGTGCCTGGTGGGCACCTTTGAATCGTTTCTATGCGAGTTTTGGCGGGAAGCGCCGAAACTTGCATAGGGCCGATTCTGAGGGTGTTACAGAGTGGTATCAGAGCTCAGCAGTTGCGATACCCCACAAGTCCAGCCTGTAGAATAACCTAGCTAACGGCCGAAGTAGAGTGTCAAAACTATTTTTGAAAAATCGGTTGGATAGTTCTGATTAGGTCTGATTTTACTCCTTACCCCTCTGCTGCTCTCCTCTCACCTCTGCGTGTTTTGAATCCGCTCTCTTTTCTCTCTTTGAGTCCAGGATTTCTCGTGGTTGGGTTCCATCGTACCTTCAGGGTTTCGCTTCATCCTTTGGTAACGGTGTTGCTACATCTGGTCTTCATGCTATCCGAGGAATCCTTCGTCTGGTGGACTTCTCTTTGTTCCTTCTCGTGCCTTCCGGTGTTTTCCGACGCGACGACATCATCTACGCCAGATCCGATGCAGAGTCTGCATCACTCCTTTGTTTCTGAACCTCGATTGTCGAGATCTTCAGTCTGATTCCGAGAATGGTTGCACGCTTTTCTACTGATTGTGCAGAGTAATAGTTTGGGTGCGTGATGGATTGGCCCTCATGCCAACTACTCACTCTATTCGCTTGTGTACATTGAAGTGGATGAGAATGCATCGGTTCTCTCTTTCTATCGGAGTTAGAGGTGGCTTTATTTGTTGATACCTCTACCTTCGACCTTTTGTTCCCGGAGTGTTCCCTCGACGATCACGGACAACGACCTCTTGTTAGTGGTGTCGCGAGGATCTACACGATGCGAGAAGATTCAGATCGCCGCCCTTCTTCCCGTACCATGAGGCGGATCTCGAGGGCGAGATCCATTGTTAGTGGTGTCGAATTGTAGCACCCCGGGTAAAACCACTACTAGAAAATCGCATGCAGTTACCTTTGTGCATCATCATGACATCATCATCATGCATACTTGTAATATAAAACCCTATATCGTTTTCTACTTTACATATTATCTTTACATTCAAATTATATCTCTTACTATTTAAATCGTGTAAAGATGTTTACCAAAATGATTTTGAACAAAAGAACCTAAAACAGAAAATATTTTAAATATATATATAAAAAATACTACCTAGACCTAAACCGGTCAGGCCCAAAAGCCCAACCGATGGAAACCCTAATCTACCAATCCTACCTTGTCTAAACCCTAATCCCCATCTAACCCCACCCCTCACCCCTGTCCCGCCGCCACACCAACTCCCTCACCCCGCCGCCAACACTCTGGCTCACCACACCACCACCTAGCGCCTGCCAAACCCGCTCCCCCGTCAAACCCGGCCCCTCCACGGGTCCCATTCCCTTACACCTCGCATACGCACGCGACACCCCGCTGGCCCACCCCGCAGCCCCGCTTCCTGGACGCGAACCCATCCACCCGTTTCCGCCTCGTCGCCCACCAACCACCTCGCGATCCCCAATCTTCCTCTCCCCTCCGCTCTGCTCGCTGCCGCCAGCGGCCTCGCTTCCTCCCGCAGGCCGCGACCGCGCCCACCTCGCGTCGGGACCCCCGTTCCCGACCCGTTCGTCCGCCGCCTCTCCACCGAGCCTTCCATGCCACGACCTCCCTCCGCTGCCAGGGACCTCACAGGCCGCGGCAACCCTTCTCTGCCTCCTCCCTTCGAGCTAGGCCACGTCGCCCGGGTCCTTCCGCCTCGGTCCGGCCGCCCGAGCTTGCCCTGTCCCGTGGCCAAGTCCGGCCGTCACCTTCCCGTCTGCCTCGTCGCAGGATGCCGCCCTGAAGCTCCGGCCTCCGCCTCCTCGCCGTGCTTCTCTGAGCCACCGCGGGTTCTCCCCTCCCAGCTTCCCAACCTGCCATTCCGCCTCCGCGGGTCACCTTCCTGCAGAGCGCCGCCTCCGCGCGAGGCCTCCCTAGGCCTGAACCTCTCCACCAGTTCCTGCCACCGTCGGCCTCCCCCTCATCACCCGCGCATCCACCGTCGTGCCGGACGTCCTCGTGTCTGCGCCTAGCCGCGTGTCCCAGTACGTCGCTCTGCTGCCTCAACTGGAGCCCGATGTCCTCCTCGCTGACCGCGCCATGACCTCCGTCCTCGCATGCCCCTGTTTTCTACCCGACGCAGAGCACTGGTATATTCCACGGTTGCTACAGATGATATTTCGAGTTGGTGTCGTTGCTGCATATGTGGTGACGCTAGAGGAAGTGTAGCAGTAGTTGCGGGTTTGTTCATATTCCCTCGAGATGTGGTGATGCCATCCAATAGTACTGAAACCCCGCACAATTGCTATTCTTCTGGCTCGTCAAGATCTTTCGTCGACAAAATTCCGATGCGTCAAGATCTTATTGTTGACAAGGCCACCGATGTCGAGAAAAGTTTACCTTCGACAATCGAATTCAGGAATCCACAAGAGCTTCCTCATGGAAACCGAAGACCCCTGTTACTGGATATGAAGACCGATCCTGGCGAGACCAAACCCAAACCACATCGAACCCAAGATCGTCGATCCAATGTGTGACCCCTTTTCGAGACCCTTATATTTTTATAATATATAAATATACTTGTTGCATATCAATTGTCATGCTTGCATACATATTTGTGGTTTGGGGACATTATGTCAATTCACCTAAAGTAAATATGGAGGCCATATGCGGACGAATTTAGTCTAATATTGGTCCCATTTAAATTTGTGTAGCGAACCGGTGATACTTTTTGCCATGTTAAGACAACATTTAAAATGCGGGGTATCTAAACAACTAGAACCATATATTTAATTGTCGGGACCCCCGGTTCCGCTTAATATTGCCTAATTGCATCGCACCTTGCCATGTCATACACCATACATGCATCATGCCCGATCTTTTGCCGTAGTATTAAATAGTCCATCCGGTGTTTCTTCTAGTGCTTTGCTTCTTCACGGATTAGGCCGATGAGTTGATGCGAGTGTCGACCCGATCTTCGGATGAACCCTCAGCAATGTTTTCAGGCGAGCATCCCTTCCCCTTCTACCTATTTTGCATTTATAGTCTTTATTTCCTCCTGTTGATCTATTGCTATCTGTGTTGCGATGCTCTAGTTCTCGTACCCGTGATATCCCTTGCGGCCTTATATTGCCTTGGACACATCCTATTACCTGTTGTTTGGTAGATAGTTGGACCTGCGCGTCGTAGTCGCTTGCTCAAGTGCTGTTGCGTGTCGTCAAGTACCACAGTTGTTGGAGTAATGCCGCATGTTGAATGTTGGAGATGATCAAGACTTTAATTCTTGTTTAATAACTAAAATTGAAGTAGGTAAATGCAGAGGCACCGGTGGGTAATAAACAATATTTGGTTTTTAACCGCTCACTGGTGTCCCGTAGGACCCCGAGTTCTTGACACCTGTTCCGAGATCGAGCGCGCTAACCACAGGTGGGGTGTGTGGGCACCCCCATCGATTTAGTACCTGATTCCAAGTACTGTACTGGGGGCCACAAAGTAGTTTGGGGCTTTATTACTATCCTGTACTTATGCCATGCTTTACTGCTTTATTTACGATTGTGCGAGGAGCACCTGTACTGTTTAGGATCGTGACACGTTTTCGCTGTATCGACAAGCCCAGTCACACTTTCGGGTTCCCAGTCGTTTACAGCCGTCTACACAAACCCTGAGTCCATCTCGGAGACCGGCCGACTTCGTTGCGGGTAGCTTAGTTGTAACTACCTCGGTGAACTACGCTCCTAGATACAAGCCTGGATGAGTGGTAGTGGTTGAAATAGTACGGTGGGGCCCCAAAAGCCACACACTGGTAGTCCTTTCAGACGTCCCAACCACTACCCTCTCAACGGGACCTGTACGGGCGGCGTAGTCGGCAGGCGAAGGGATCAACTACGTACACAAGTGGGTATGTACGCAAGCCACCATACAAGAGTACATCAGAGCCAAACCATCTAGAAAGAAAGGAAATATACCAACGCCATACGGCAAGATTCAAATGACCTAGATAGATCTATATTTTAGGATAACTCCTCATACAACACACATCAGAGAATCATGCGGAAGCGGCAAACAAATCCGAGTACGGATAAGAAGCAAATCGGCATAAGATGCCAGAGAAATAAGCACATCCCAACTACAGGTCTCACGGATCCCCGATCCCAGAATCTCTACACCAAACGATCGTTGCCCACATCATCGGCTTCTTCCACCCAGTATCCGTCCTGTGGAGGTACCTGTCCATTTGAATCAAGAATTTATCGTGTGAGACCCTAAGGGTACTCAGCAAGTCTTAATGCCTCTAAAGGGGACACAACCTGGGGTGACGCAATTGCAGCGAAAGATAAACCCTAGCAGTTCTACAGATAAACGCTAACCATCCGCCTAACCAATGATAGACGGATGTCCGTGAATTAAGAACAACAGTTATAATGGTAATCTCATCCGATCCATCCTCCTCCCTGCTTACCAACAAGGAAGCGGACGAACAACCCCCATCCGTTGGCAATTTTATTAATCATTCCATGATTGTTGCACTATTTACTAGTCAAGTTACTTAGTCAGATTAAGGCGGTACTTTAGTTATGCTTGTCTATGATCGAGAAACTGTGCTCCAAGTCGTCCATATCCGCGGACACGGCTTTCAGAAAGTTTTACCCGGCCGGGGTGCACCAATAGCAACACACACTCGATTAACCTCGGAAAAACCAAATCAAAACCCAACGAGGCCTTCACGACAAAGCAACCACAAGATTCAGAAATATTTCAGGGGGCCACCCCTTAAGTAGAACCCGCAACGGAGTAAGCAAGCTCCGAGACGGCCTCAAGGTCTGCGTCAATGGCTGTAAGCGACTGGGAACCCGAAAGTGTGGCTGGGCTTGTCGATACCGCGTAATCACTCCGCTTCCTAAACAGTACAGTGTGCTCCTCGCACAATCGTAAATAAAGCAGTAAAACATGGCATAAGTACAGGATCGTAATAAAACCTCAAACTAGTTGTGGCCCCAAGAAATAAGACGGAATCAAGCTCTGGCTCAGGGGGGTCCCATATACCTCCCGGATGTGGATAGCGCGATAAATCAAGGAACAGGAATCAAGTACTCGGGGTCTTACGGGACACAAGTGAGCAGGAAAAACCAAATAGCAGATGTTGCTCACTGGTGCCTCTTTCTTTAGTTATCCCAGAACTACTCAGGTTAAGTTGTTTAGGTACCTCATTATCCATCAGACTCTCACATACCCTACACATGCTGTTCTACGACTCGCATGGCTCAAACAACTCCTATAGTAGTGGCTCATGGGATGGAGGAAACAAGCTTGGTGGGGTTTAAAAGTAAAGGCTATGCATACTTGGGATTCAATTTAATGCAATCGCGACTCAATGATGCAAGAACAAGATAGAGGCAATAGGTACTGTATGTATGCAAGCATGTGGAAGTGCTTGCCTGGTATCTCAGTTGAAGCGAGGGACGGATCTGGGTAGTGCTCCTGGTTCTCTTGATACAACCCCTGCTCAGTGTCTATCCGAGAAAAACCAAACAAACAAGGCCAACATGAATATAGAGCACAAGCATATGAATAAGATGCGTCAATCAAACAACCATGCCATGATGAATGATGCACAATTTACATGGCACGTAAAGTAGCATGGCATGGTGAGGTGTGGTGGACAAGAAAATAACAATTAAGTGGGTTTTAGTCATATTTTGTTGTCATAACAGTTGTTGTTCGCAATATATTTATATGATGCATGCTGCAATTGAAGTCAAGGATAGCATAAACAGAAAGGTCTCGTCGAGCTGATCAATTTAGACTACTCATTTGCTTAATTTGGATTTAGGAATTTAAAGTTATGAATTATTTAAATTCTAGTGGCATTAGTTGTAATTTAAACAAACTTGGAATTTTATTTGTGCAAAAGACAAAAAGGATGGCATATTTGGAATCCTCTCATTCTCCTGATATCCATACATATATCATTTGCCAAAATTGGATTTAGTATGACAAAGTTATTAAAAACTGAATTGGATTTGCATTTTTAAATTATTTAAACCAATTTGAATTTTGAAAACCGCATCTGGACGTTTTCTACTCAGACTGACCCAGCCTGAGTCGCAGACAGGTGGGCCAGGGGATATCTCTGGCCCACGCGGCAGTGCCTGAGAACAACCTGGACCGCGGGTTGAGCTCCAGGAAGCCCAGGGGCCTATTTGCAAGAATGCACAGAGACTGACAACAGGGCCAGGCTGGACCGCGGGTTGAGGCGTTGGGAAGAGGAGGGCTAAAGTAGAAAAGCGTCGGGGGTGGTTTGACTGACGACGCTGTCGAACTGAACGCGGTAACAGCGAGATTCAGCAACCTTGCGTCGAGCCTGGCGATCGATTCGTCGAGAAACAGGAGATGTCACCAACATCGAAGTTGGAGAGGGAACATCGCTCTACAGGTTCCATGTTTAGGGTTTTGGCGGGGGAGGACTGAGGCGGAAGGGGCAAGGGAAAGAACAGAAGCAAAAACGCGGTCGCGAAACTGAACTTTACTGCAACAGAGAACTAGCTAGATCGGTCGATCTTGCGAGGACGATGGCGAGAGATCCACTGCGAGAACGGAGATGAAGCAAAAACGAAAAACGTAGAGGGAGAATAGATCTCGAACTTTGGTTTAGGAAGTTTTGGCCAAGGAGGGCTGGGCTGCTCGGGATCTACGGCGAAACAGAGAGCACGCTGCAGTTGCTGTTGTCGTTCAGACACTGGGTGCGCGGCGGGCGGCTGTGGTGCGCGCACGGCGTCGGCCTCCGGCGCGTGAGGCAGCTAGCGCGTGCAAGGGAGAGCGAAGGCGTGCCAGGGGGAGAAGGGGAAGTCGTGGCTCACAGCGGGGCGTTGGCGGGGCTCGCGGTTGACAGGGACGAAGAGCGCGGCGACAGCGGTGACCACGGCCGATCCTGGCGTCCAGACTCCTCGCGTCCTGGCGCTCGAACGGCGACGGAGAGCTCCAGCAAGCTGTCGTACTCTCCCCTGTTCCCGCGTGGTCCTGAAGTGCGTGGGGCTCAGCGGCGAGGTGCGAAGGACGGCGACGCCATGGGGCGGTGACGAGGCTGTTACCTTGGGGGAGGGGAAGAAGGGAGAAAGGGATCTGTGCTAGAATGGTTCGGTGGCGTGCTGGGGATAAGAAGGGGAGGGGAGGGTGACGAGGATGACGGCGGGAGGACGGCCACCTGCTCGCTGCATCCGCTTTCCGTCTGCTGCCGGGCAAGCGAACGACGGCGTCAGGAAGAAGAGAAACAGGACGCGCGCGACGGCTGGGGGGTACTGGGCCGGGAAGGTGAGATGGGCCGGGGAAGCGGGGTGTGAAGGGCTGCTGCCTGCTCTCTTTCCCCTTTTTTTTATTCCTTTCTCTTTTATTTCTCTTTTCTCTTTTATTTGCTGATTTGTTTGTTTTCAAACCAATGCAAGTTCAAACCAGCTACTGATTTCGAAAACTATGAACTTTACTACCAGGAGGTTTGGAAAAGAGGAGAGATAGAGGGGCAGCTTGGGTGGTGGTAGGATAGGTGGGGTTTAGAGCTCTTAGCTAGGAAGGTCATGGCATGGGGGGGTATGGCCCATGTTAGATGGGTTTAGGGTTGATAGCTAGAGAGGAGAGGGAGAGGGGCAGATGGTAGCTAGGGTTTGGGAAGCATAACAAGAGGTGGCCAAAAGGAAGAGGAGAGGGACTAGGGTTTAGATATAGGGTAAGGTTAGATCTAGCTTAGGGTTATGGAGAGAGGGATATTAGGGTTTGGGGTTTAGCCAAACAAGGTGGTAGTTTTTAAAATATGATCCAAGAGATCCAAAACAAGGAGCACCTAGTTGCTCTTAAAACCAAGCTCCTACTAAGCCAACAAAACAAACCAAAGAAGAAGGCCAAGGGTTATGGTTGCATGGCCCATGCATAACTGATAATGCTAGGTTCTATTTTGTAAAAACAAAATAGATGTCCATGGCATTTATTCATATGCATTCCAAAATGTGGATAAGGCCAAGCAAAGATTAGGGGTGGATTCCAAACAACCAGTCATGAGCTAGAGATAAAACAACAAAATGCCAAGCTCAGAATAGTTGGATGGTGGAATTATAAGGTGGTGAAAGAAAAGGTGGTGGAGTCAAAAAGAGAGATGCCCTCAACTCAACTTGGGCATATAACAATATATCAAGAGCCAAATATAATATCAAGAGGCAAATACAATTAATCATGCACATGAGATAAGAACCAAACAAGAAAGGGTTTTATATGATGCTCAAATGCAAGGTTGTATGATGGTATGAGCATGATATGATGATGATGCAACAATTATATGTTGGAAGTTGCCCATTTTATTATTATAACAGGTAGCATTACAGGGGTTAGACAACTGGGATGCTACAACTCTCCCCCACTAAACAGGAATCTCCCCCCGAGATTCTAGGAAGAAGAAGAAGAAGAAGAAGATACAAAGAGAGAAGGATGGTTGGCACGGAGTTCATCTTCACGCTCCCAAGTGGCTTCATCAACGGAATGGTGTGACCACTGCACCTTGCAAAACATGATGGACTTGTTGCGAGTCCTTCGTTCTGCGGTCTCAAGGATTTTGGTGGGGTGTTCCTGATAAGAGAGATCTTCTTGGAGGTCGATTAGCTCATGATCCACGGTCTTGCCGGGGTCTTTGAAGCACTTCTTGAGCTGAGAGATGTGGAAAACATCATGGACTTTGAGTTTTTCCGGAAGCTCCAGTGCATAAGCAACTTCTCCTCTTCTACCACGTATCTTGAAAGGACCGATGTATCTAGGAGCCAACTTTCCTTTGATACCGAAGCGGTGTGTTCCTCTCATGGGAGTGACACGAAGGTAGACGAGATCACCAGGGGCATACACCATATCTGTGTGCTTCCTGTCATAGTTGCTCTTCTGACGACTTTGAGCAATCTTCAGGTTTTCCAGAATGATATGCACCTTCTCCTCTGCCTGAGTTACAATGTCAGGGCCAAACCAGATTCTTTCTCCTGCACCTGACCAACCAATCGGAGTTCTGCACTTGCGACCATAGAGTGCCTCGAACGGTGCCATCTTCAGACTCTTCTGGAAGCTGTTGTTGTAGGAGAATTCAGCATAAGGAAGGCATTCCTCCCACTTCATGCCAAAAGAGATGACGCAAGCTCTAAGCATATCCTCCAGAATCTGATTGATTCTTTCCACTTGTCCTTGCGACTGAGGGTGGTAAGCAGTGCTGAAGTTCAACTTTGTTCCCAAAGCTTTTTGGAAACTCTCCCAGAACTTTGAGGTGAAGATGCTCCCACGGTCTGAACTGATTTCAAGTGGAACCCCATACAAAGAGACAATCCTGTTGATATAGAGCTCAGCCAACTGAATTCCAGAAATTGTTTCTTTGACTAGGAAGAAGTGTGCCACTTTAGAAAGCCTGTCGATGACAACAAAGATTGCATTGTTGCCCTTCTGCGACCTTGGAAAGCCAGTGATGAAGTCCATCTCTACTTTCTCCCATTTCCATTCCGGAGGTTTCAATGGCTATAGAAGACCAAATGGTTTCTGATGGACAGCCTTGACTCTGCGGCAGACATCACATTCTGAGACATACTTGGCACAATACCTTTTTAACCCAGGCCACCAGTATTGTGTTTTCAAGTCCATGTACATCTTTGTGCTGCCAGGATGGATAGAAAGAACCGAATCATGTGCCTCCTTGAGAACTTGGTCTCTCAGACCCGGGTAGTTTGGAACAAACATCCGGTGATCAAAGAAGAGCGAGCCTTGATCATCAACATGGAAGGACTCGTACTTCGGAAGACCAATTCTAGAGATGAGCTTCCTGGTGTGCGGATCACCAAGCTGACGAGAACGAATCTGTTCTTCCAAGAGAGGAGTAGCCAGAAGATTTAGGAGATTCCCTTGTTCCACAATTTCCAGATTTAGCTGACGGAATTCCTCGCACAAGAGAGGCTGTTGCTCTTCTACCATGAGGTTGTTGACATAAGCTTTACAGCTAAGCGCATCTGCCATGACGTTTGCTTTGCCTGGAGTGTAGTTGATGGTCACATCGAAGTCATTGATGGCTTCAATCCATCTCCTTTGCCGAAGGTTGAGATCCGGTTGAGTGAAGATATACTTCAAACTCTTGTGGTCGGAGAAGATCTCACAACTGTTACCAAGCAAATAGTGCCTCCATAGCTTCAAAGCAAAGACCACTGCTGCTAGCTCAAGGTCATGTGTGGGATAGTTGACCTCATGCGTCTTCAACTCACGAGAGGCATAAGCAACCACCTGTCTCTCTTGCATAAGGACCGCACCCAATCCTTGCAAAGAGGCATCGCAGAATATCTGGAAAGGCTTAGATGTATCCGGAGGAACCAAGACTGGTGTGGAAGTGAGCTTCTCTTTGAGTGTCTCAAAACTTTCTTGACACGCAGGAGTCCACAGGTACTTCTTGCCTTTCTTGAGGAGATCGGTAAGAGGCTTTGCTATCTTCGAGAAGTTCTGCACAAAGCGACGGCAATAGCTAGCCAAGCCGAGAAAACTCCGCACTTCCTTGACATTAGCAGGAGGAAGCCATTCAACTATTGTCTTCACAGTTTCCGGGTTGACTGCAATGCCCTTGGCAGAGATAACATGACCAAGATAGGTTACTTCAGGCAGCCAAAACTCACACTTTGAGAACTTTGCATACAAGCGGTTCTCACGAAGCTTGTTCAGGACACACCGCAGGTGTTCTTCATGCTCCTCCTTGGACTTGGAATAGACCAGAATGTCATCCAGATATACCACCACAAACTTATCAAGATACTCCATGAAAACGGAGTTCATCAGCCTCGAGAAGGTAGCAGGTGCGTTGGTGAGGCCGAAAGACATAACCGTGTACTCATACAGGCCATAGCGAGTGGTGAAAGCTGTTTTGGGCACATCTTCTTTGCGAATCTTGATTTGGTGATAACCACTTCTCAAGTCCAGCTTAGAGAACACCACAGCTCCTGCTAGCTGATCAAATAGATCATTTATCCGAGGAAGAGGATATTTGTTCTTGATGGTTTTAGCATTGAGAGCCCGATAATCAACACATAGCCTATCGGTTCTGTCACGCTTCTTCACAAAGATTGTTGGGCTGCCCCAAGAAGAAGTGCTGTGTTGAATGAAACCCAACTTCTCTTGTTCATCAAGTTGTCGTTTGAGTTCAGCCAACTCAGAAGGACCCATTTTATATGGCCGCTTGGAAATAGGAGCCGTTCCAGGTTCAAGCTCAATCACGAATTCAACCTCGCGATCCGGAGGCATACCTGGCAACTCTTCAGGAAAAACATCTGGGAATTCACAGACCACCGGTACACCCTGAATAGCTTCCATCGCATCATTATTCAGAGCAGCCAAGGAATAGAGCTGGACAGCAGGAGTCAGAGTTGGAGAAAAGACTATGTGGCCTTCAGGAATCTTCAGAGACACTGAGCGTTCAGCACAATCAATGACAGCTGCATTTGCTGTCAACCAATCCATGCCCAGGATGACATCAATGTCAGAGTTGCCCAGAACAATCAAAGAAGCCAAGAATGAAGAACCACCAATCTCAACTTTATTGCCATGACTGATCTTAGATGCCACCATATTTGCTCCAGGAGAAAGAACCATTAACCGCTTAAGAATAGGCTCCATTGCTAAGTCATTCTCATATGCAAACTTGTGAGACACAAATGAATGCGATGCACCAGAATCAAAGAGAACTCGTGCAGGAACTGAGTTAACTGATAGCATACCCATGACAACTCCTGGTGCGAGCTCAGCTTGAGAGGCGTTGACGCAGTTAGCTCGAACAACCGCAGACCCGGGCTTGGTGTTGATGTTGAGAGCCCGAGGCGGTGGTGCACGAACCGAAGGAGAGCTTGTTGCAGATCTTGGCGGGGGTGGAGGGAGAGTTTTGTTCTTCATTGGGCAGTTCCAGTTGGGATGACCATGATCTCCACATGTGAAGCAAGCGCCGCGTGGACGTGGAGCAGAGTAGCCAGGGACTCCGCCAGGCGCTCCAGGGTAGTGGTTGTTGTAGCCCCTGGGAGCCGCAGTGGTGAAGTTTGGTGGCCTTGGCGCGAAACTTGCAGGTCTTGGTGGAGCCGGGAGCGACGGTGGGGTGTTAGGAACCCAGACACGCCGCTTCGAAGGAGCTGCCATAACCGAAGAGCTTGATGCATCCCTGTTATGTTTCTTGGACTCCTCAAACATGTGCCTGCTTGCCTCCTCTTGCAGTGCTGTGTGCTGTAGTTCCAGGAAGGTTGCCGGTCTCGCATGCGTGATTGCATACTTGATCGACGCATTGAGCCCTTGCCTGAACCTTTTCTGCTTCTTCTTGTCATCAGATACCTCATCACCACCATAACGAGAGAGATTCATGAAGTTCCTGATATAGGTGTTGACGTTATCATTTCCCTGCTTCAGGTTGAGAAAAGCCTCCTTCATCCTTTCCATTTCAATCTCTGAGAGAAACTGCTCCTTGAACGCTCCAGTGAACCTTTCCCAAGTTGGCTGGAAACCAGTGCAGCTTGCCTTCAAGTAGTTCTCCCACCAGAGAGCTGCATCTCCCTTGAGAAGGTGAGTAGCGCACTTTACCCACTCCTGTTCTGGAACATCAGCAGTCTCGAGCAGCCTTGAGATCTCACGCAGCCAATCATCCGCGTCCAGAGGTCGGTCAGACACATCAAACTGACGAGGGTTGAACTTGAGGAAGCTCTTGATGTCTCCACGCCTGGGAGGTGGAGGAAGTGGAGCAAACTCGTTTCTTCTGACGCTCTCCTCAAAGCGCTGCTGGTTCTCTTGCATAGCTGCCAAAGCATTAGCAATGTTTGATAGCGCGGAGCCCAGTTCCGGAGGTATGTCCTCATCAGTCCGGCGTGGAGCCATCCTGCCATTGATATAAAACTCAAGTCAGTACTATAATGGAGAATGATAATAATCCAAAATAGTACCAAGATGGAATTAACCAAGATTTAAAGGATACAATTTACTGAGATGATATTAAAATATCAACAAAGTTCATAGCACCTAAAAGATATTAAGCATATCGCACACGACTGAAAAGGAGTGTGGTACACAAATATATCAAAGAAAAATTTTCCACAAATTTCGGCATTAAAATACCAATAGATGCGCAAAATCACTTAACGAATTAAGATTAGTGACTCTACCGATCCAATATACAAAAGCGAATGAGAAGAGTAGTGGTATGGTCGCGACTCCATCCCGCACTCAAATCATTACTCCGCACATGAACAAGTGGAACACATATCCTAACCCCTTCTTCTCACGACGAAACCTAAAGATTGGTAACTACGGAAACGAACACCCCAAACAAGATGGCGTCGGATACAAGAGGAAGATAGATTGCGTCGGTTTGCAAAAGCCTGTCGGTATGGAATGTACCAACATTTGATAACCAAAGGCAGATAAGATAACAACTTGGATGCAACAGATAGACAAGGGATTACACACACACACACAGACACACAACCTATGGTACTACGGAAACCCCGAACACGTGAATCCTAGTTTGAACTTTGAGAAGAGGATTGAAAACGTTGCACTTCCTTACCAGAAAAGGGTGGGTGGGAGGGTAAGAAGAAAAAGTGGAAGCAGTCCTACTCTCGCGTTTTTGTTTTTCCCTAATATACATAACTACCAAAATATTTGCTAGACTGACAACGACCGTTTGGCTGAAACCCTGAAGGTCGGGATGGCTCTGATACCAATTGTAACTACCTCGGTGAACTACGCTCCTAGATACAAGCCTGGATGAGTGGTAGTGGTTGAAATAGTACGGCGGGGCCCCAAAAGCCACACACTGGTAGTCCTTTCAGACGTCCCAACCACTACCCTCTCAACGGGACCTGTACGGGCGGCGTAGTCGGCAGGCGAAGGGATCAACTACGTACACAAGTGGGTATGTACGCAAGCCACCATACAAGAGTACATCAGAGCCAAACCATCTAGAAAGAAAGGAAATATACCAACGCCATACGACAAGATTCAAATGACCTAGATAGATCTATATTTTAGGATAACTCCTCATACAGCACACATCAGAGAATCATGCGGAAGCGGCAAACAAATCCGAGTACGGATAAGAAGCAAATCGGCATAAGATGCCAGAGAAATAAGAACATCCCAACTACAGGTCTCACGGATCCCCGATCCCGGAATCTCTACACCAAACGATCGTTGCCCACATCATCGGCTTCTTCCACCCAGTATCCGTCCTGTGGAGGTACCTGTCCATCTGAATCAAGAATTTATCGTGTGAGACCCTAAGGGTACTCAGCAAGTCTTAATGCCTCTAAAGGGGACACAACCTGGGGTGACGCAATTGCAGCGAAAGATAAACCCTAGCAGTTCTACAGATAAACGCTAACCATCCGCCTAACCAATGATAGACGGATGTCCGTGAATTAAGAACAACAGTTATAATGGTAATCTCATCCGATCCATCCTCCTCCCTGCTTACCAACAAGGAAGCGGACGAACAACCCCCATCCGTTGGCAATTTTATTAATCATTCCATGATTGTTGCACTATTTACTAGTCAAGTTACTTAGTCAGATTAAGGCGGTACTTTAGTTATGCTTGTCTATGATCGAGAAACTGTGCTCCAAGTCGTCCATATCCGCGGACACGGCTTTCAGAAAGTTTTACCCGGCCGGGGTGCACCAATAGCAACACACACTCGATTAACCTCGGAAAAACCAAATCAAAACCCAACGAGGCCTTCACGACAAAGCAATCACAAGATTCAGAAATATTTCAGGGGGCCACCCCTTAAGTAGAACCCGCAACGGAGTAAGCAAGCTCCGAGACGGCCTCAAGGTCTGCGTCAATGGCTGTAAGCGACTGGGAACCCGAAAGTGTGGCTGGGCTTGTCGATACCGCGTAATCACTCCGCTTCCTAAACAGTACAGTGTGCTCCTCGCACAATCGTAAATAAAGCAGTAAAACATGGCATAAGTACAGGATCGTAATAAAACCTCAAACTAGTTGTGGCCCCAAGAAATAAGACGGAATCAAGCTCTGGCTCAGGGGGGTCCCATATACCTCCCGGATGTGGATAGCGCGATAAATCAAGGAACAGGAATCAAGTACTCGGGGTCTTACGGGACACAAGTGAGCAGGAAAAACCAAATAGCAGATGTTGCTCACCGGTGCCTCTTTCTTTAGTTATCCCAGAACTACTCAGGTTAAGTTGTTTAGGTACCTCATTATCCATCAGACTCTCACATACCCTACACATGCTGTTCTACGACTCGCATGGCTCAAACAACTCCTATAGTAGTGGCTCATGGGATGGAGGAAACAAGCTTGGTGGGGTTTAAAAGTAAAGGCTATGCATACTTGGGATTCAATTTAATGCAATCGCGACTCAATGATGCAAGAACAAGATAGAGGCAATAGGTACTGTATGTATGCAAGCATGTGTAAGTGCTTGCCTGGTATCTCAGTTGAAGCGAGGGACGGATCTGGGTAGTGCTCCTGGTTCTCTTGATACAACCCCTGCTCAGTGTCTATCCGAGAAAAACCAAACAAACAAGGCCAACATGAATATAGAGCACAAGCATATGAATAAGATGCGTCAATCAAACAACCATGCCATGATGAATGATGCACAATTTACATGGCACGTAAAGTAGCATGGCATGGTGAGGTGTGGTGGACAAGAAAATAACAATTAAGTGGGTTTTAGTCATATTTTGTTGTCATAACAGTTGTTGTTCGCAATATATTTATATGATGCATGCTGCAATTGAAGTCAAGGATAGCATAAACAGAAAGGTCTCGTCGAGCTGATCAATTTAGACTACTCATTTGCTTAATTTGGATTTAGGAATTTAAAGTTATGAATTATTTAAATTCTAGTGGCATTAGTTGTAATTTAAACAAACTTGGAATTTTATTTGTGCAAAAGACAAAAAGGATGGCATATTTGGAATCCTCTCATTCTCCTGATATCCATACATATATCATTTGCCAAAATTGGATTTAGTATGACAAAGTTATTAAAAACTGAATTGGATTTGCATTTTTAAATTATTTAAACCAATTTGAATTTTGAAAACCGCATCTGGACGTTTTCTACTCAGACTGACCCAGCCTGAGTCGCAGACAGGTGGGCCAGGGGATATCTCTGGCCCACGCGGCAGTGCCTGAGAACAACCTGGACCGCGGGTTGAGCTCCAGGAAGCCCAGGGGCCTATTTGCAAGAATGCACAGAGACTGACAACAGGGCCAGGCTGGACCGCGGGTTGAGGCGTTGGGAAGAGGAGGGCTAAAGTAGAAAAGCGTCGGGGGTGGTTTGACTGACGACGCTGTCGAACTGAACGCGGTAACAGCGAGATTCAGCAACCTTGCGTCGAGCCTGGCGATCGATTCGTCGAGAAACAGGAGATGTCACCAACATCGAAGTTGGAGAGGGAACATCGCTCTACAGGTTCCATGTTTAGGGTTTTGGCGGGGGAGGACTGAGGCGGAAGGGGCAAGGGAAAGAACAGAAGCAAAAACGCGGTCGCGAAACTGAACTTTACTGCAACAGAGAACTAGCTAGATCGGTCGATCTTGCGAGGACGATGGCGAGAGATCCACTGCGAGAACGGAGATGAAGCAAAAACGAAAAACGTAGAGGGAGAATAGATCTCGAACTTTGGTTTAGGAAGTTTTGGCCAAGGAGGGCTGGGCTGCTCGGGATCTATGGCGAAACAGAGAGCGCGCTGCAGTTGCTGTCGTCGTTCAGACACTGGGTGCGCGGCGGGCGGCTGTGGTGCGCGCACGGCGTCGGCCTCCGGCGCGTGAGGCAGCTAGCGCGTGCAAGGGAGAGCGAAGGCGTGCCAGGGGGAGAAGGGGAAGTCGTGGCTCACAGCGGGGCGTTGGCGGGGCTCGCGGTTGACAGGGACGAAGAGCGCGGCGACAGCGGTGACCACGGCCGATCCTGGCGTCCAGACTCCTCGCGTCCTGGCGCTCGAACGGCGACGGAGAGCTCCAGCAAGCTGTCGTACTCTCCCCTGTTCCCGCGTGGTCCTGACGTGCGTGGGGCTCAGCGGCGAGGTGCGAAGGACGGCACGCCATGGGGCGGTGACGAGGCTGTTACCTTGGGGGAGGGGAAGAAGGGAGAAAGGGATCTGTGCCAGAATGGTTCGGTGGCGTGCTGGGGATAAGAAGGGGAGGGGAGGGTGACGAGGATGACGGCGGGAGGACGGCCACCTGCTCGCTGCATCCGCTTTCCGTCTGCTGCCGGGCAAGCGAACGACGGCGTCAGGAAGAAGAGAAACAGGACGCGGCGACGGCTGGGGGGTACTGGGCCAGGAAGGTGAGATGGGCCGGGGAAGCGGGGTGTGAAGGGCTGCTGCCTGCTCTCTTTCCCCTTTTTTTTATTCCTTTCTCTTTTATTTCTCTTTTCTCTTTTATTTGCTGATTTGTTTGTTTTCAAACCAATGCAAGTTCAAACCAGCTACTGATTTCGAAAACTATGAACTTTACTACCAGGAGGTTTGGAAAAGAGGAGAGATAGAGGGGCAGCTTGGGTGGTGGTAGGATAGGTGGGGTTTAGAGCTCTTAGCTAGGAAGGTCATGGCATGGGGGGGTATGGCCCATGTTAGATGGGTTTAGGGTTGATAGCTAGAGAGGAGAGGGAGAGGGGCAGATGGTAGCTAGGGTTTGGGAAGCATAACAAGAGGTGGCCAAAAGGAAGAGGAGAGGGACTAGGGTTTAGATATAGGGTAATGTTAGATCTAGCTTAGGGTTATGGAGAGAGGGATATTAGGGTTTGGGGTTTAGCCAAACAAGGTGGTAGTTTTTAAAATATGATCCAAGAGATCCAAAACAAGGAGCACCTAGTTGCTCTTAAAACCAAGCTCCTACTAAGCCAACAAAACAAACCAAAGAAGAAGGCCAAGGGTTATGGTTGCATGGCCCATGCATAACTGATAATGCTAGGTTCTATTTTGTAAAAACAAAATAGATGTCCATGGCATTTATTCATATGCATTCCAAAATGTGGATAAGGCCAAGCAAAGATTAGGGGTGGATTCCAAACAACCAGTCATGAGCTAGAGATAAAACAACAAAATGCCAAGCTCAGAATAGTTGGATGGTGGAATTATAAGGTGGTGAAAGAAAAGGTGGTGGAGTCAAAAAGAGAGATGCCCTCAACTCAACTTGGGAATATAACAATATATCAAGAGCCAAATATAATATCAAGAGGCAAATACAATTAATCATGCACATGAGATAAGAACCAAACAAGAAAGGGTTTTATATGATGCTCAAATGCAAGGTTGTATGATGGTATGAGCATGATATGATGATGATGCAACAATTATATGTTGGAAGTTGCCCATTTTATTATTATAACAGGTAGCATTACAGGGGTTAGACAACTGGGATGCTACATTAGTGGAGTGGCCCCCCGTGCTTGCTTTGGGTCTGGGAAACGCCGTGTCCGAAACCCCGTCGACATACCGTTGGTTGTATGTTTTGTGATCTTGTACCTACCTGATCTGACAACAAGGGTGTAGGTGCGTGTGGGAACTTTGGTGCACCCCTGCAGGGTTAAATCTTTTCGAGAAGCCGTGTCCGCGGTTATGGACGACTTGGAGCATGGTTCTTGATCATAGACAACCATAACTAAAGTTTACTGTTATAATTTGACTAGTATCCGATATGACTAGTAATCAGCTCCACTACCACGGAATGGCTAAATAAAAGTACCAACAACTGCTGGGTTTGGGGATATCTCATGCTATTTGTATCTGACTAGTAAGTGTTGCAACTACAACGGAATGGTTAACTAAAAGTGCCCACTACTTATTATATCAGGATGACTATCTATACCTGACTAGTAATTGCTGCAACGATAACTGAATAAATAAAACTGCCAACGGTGTGAGTTCCTCGGTTGACTTCCTCGTTTGGTCTCGAGGGGGAAATACCAGGATGGGTATGTTTGGTGGTAGTATCAGGTTGGTTCCGAATAGGTCTTTCTTATCCCTTTCTGATAGCCGACAGTTATATCGAGTCTCTATAGGGTGTTTAGTGCATGCTGCGCTGCCGCTTCAGTCCACCATACCTATGTAGGCGAGGACCGCCGAATTCTAGCCTCGCCGTGTACTGGCCTCAGTACTGACCGCTCTCTCTTTTTCCTTTGCCCTTTGTCGGCACCCATTTTGTTTAAGCAGGTTTTGAGATCGACGTCGTTAGCAGGGTTACCCTTCCGGCTTGGCCTGGGCAGGGTTATGGACGCCATTGGTTATTCTTCAGGGCTCTTAGCTCAATTTGCATCTTGTCCGTACTCGGACGCTGTATCGTTTTAAAGGTGATTCGGATCTTTATATTGTATATCTGTATTCATGACTCTTTGAGTCGTTGTGGTATATATCTGTTTTGTGGGTTCCATCGAGGACTATTGTGTAATGGTATTACTTCGTTTTCCACCCGCACGCAAGTGCCTGGTGGGCACCTTTGAATCGTTTCTATGTGAGTTTTGGCGGGAAGCGCTGAAACTTGCATAGGGCCGATTCTGAGGGTGTTACAGTCGGCCTCACATCAGGCATCGTGCAAAGATCAGCCTCCTCATGGATCAGCATTCAGCCACATACTGAGCCCAAGCTTTGGGTGATGATTTATCCGGTCCTTATGCTCTCGCGATCCTGACGAGCAATTTTCCCTAAGCTGCGGCGCCTCCTATGAGAAGAGGCGGAGCGGACGCTAGCCGTCTCTTGCGTCGATATGTGTCAGCGTTTATCGATAGGAGAACTCCAGAGAGGGAGAGATCCAGGAGCAATGGCAAGCTTTAGACTTGCCAACTCTCATTGATTGTACGCTGCTACCGCTGCAAAGTCTTTGCCCGGCGAGATTTTCGTCCTTGAGCTGCAATGGCGAGCGGGGCTGCCGGCCGGCGAGGAGCTCTCGGTGGCGTCAGGGTCCTAGGGACGTCGTGGATGCCTGAGCTAGCTAGCGCGACCTCAGGCTGTCGGCGATGGCCGACGCACTCTCGGGGACGACGAACAGCGTAAGAATAGCAGCGGGTACCCGCGGAGGATGTACTGGTGGTCACTGTTGGGAATATGCCCTAGAGGCAATCATGTATGATGATATTTCCCATTGTATTCATAAAGATATTAGTCCTTGTATAAACATCTGATGTGTATCATTGAATATGTGATTCGGTTGTGGAACTATGCATTCATGTTGTTTGTACTAAATATCCTTGGTCATTGAGGTTGTGCTGAACACACAACTTAGAACAATGTGAAAGTTGGCTTGATGACTCGGTTCCACTTGTCATGGGCATGGAGATGCCATTCCAACTTACACAGACTCGGCTAAAGAGTTTAGCGAGTCGGATTGACCCATATTGAGGTACAACGAACTAGCTGTCATTTGTATATCTCAATCAATGTAATCCTTAGACCTGAGGTTGTTGCATAGTTCGAGTTGAGAATCACCGACTTAGGTTCTGTCAAACGCTGATCCGTAACTGGGCAGTTATAAAGGCAGAGTTCAGGTCGACTGAGAATCAAGCTGCGTGATGTGAATAACCAAGATGGGATTTTGCCCCTCCACTCGGAGAGATATTCTCTGGGCCATATCGTGAGATATGATTCGGAAAGCATGGCCATGCACGACTCGGTTAAGTGTTAACCGAGGCGATCGACTAAGAGTTAGTCGGGTGAATCACTTATCTCGGATCGAGAAGAGAGTCGGACTATTTAAGATATGGCATATATTCGCCTATAGTCTGACAAGGTATATCGTGAGGCAAAAGGGACTCGGACGTAAGTCGCATTGGAAAGGCAAGTCGTCATGACTCTTGCCTGATCGATTGTGAGTCGGACTCCAATCGTGCCCAAGTAGCCATGAGCCTGCGGGGTCACACACCTAAGAGCGGGAGCAAGTTCGGATTGGATCTAAACATGTAATCTGGTTGGGTTGGACCTTAACCTGATTAGGACTGAGTTAGTGAGTTGGACTCACGGTGACTAGTGTTATATGGGCTTTAGTGAATGGGTCGCGCGAGCGAAGCCCACGTTCACTCCCTATATATAGTGGAGCACCTTAACCCAAAAAGGTTAATCGTTGTTCGGTTAGGTCATTCCATGTGTTGGAAACCCTAGCTCCACAGCAGTCCAGCCGTCGTTACGAACCTAGCAGTTTGCCGCCGGCGCTCCTCCTTGTACGTGTGGATACCAGCAGAGGTGCTGTGCGATCAACACCAGGACGATCGGATCGTGAGGACTGCACTGCATCAACTGACGCGCTTCATCAGTAATCTGCAACTGCGCGTCTAGTGGTAAACCTCGTGGCCTTCTACCTTAGCTAGATCTTGGGATCACCACGTTAGAGGAAAAGTTTTTGTTTTATCTCTGCGTGTCCCAACAGTGGTATCAGAGCGATAGCTTCTGGTTTTAGGCTCGAGATATCGCATATGTGATATGCGGTAGGATGTAGATGAGATCTATATGCTGTTTGGTGGTCGATCTATGAGATAGATCGGTTTTGTACGAAGTTGATTGGATCAACTGTATTCGGGGAATGGTAGATCTGATTTCCGTGATCATACCGCCGGCTTCGCCCTATCGTAGCGCCTTAGATGTCGTTGCGAATTTCACAACGCCGGTAGATATTGTATCTATGCATAACTTGTTTTTGCGGAAAGTTGTGAATGGTATGGTTCATGTGCATGTGATGTATGTGTGTAATCCATACGTGATCTGCGAATCACGGTTTATGTCAGCCGGCCGGAGCCTAGGTGCTGTCATTTTATTGTATAACGACCTGCGTGTCGGATTCTCTATGTAATTTACTTACTAAGCTAGTGTTGCTGTTTGGAGAACCCGGAAGGCATGCAAGTCATTGTAAATGTCGACGACTTGGAGTAAGACGGCAAGTGACAAGAGTTGGCAGGCTTTGTGGAGATGGAGATCGCCATGAAGAGAGCCATACCATTTCACATTATAATAGCTTTATTTTGTGTTATTGTTATGTCTCTGTTTTACCTCTATTAGATAGTCGGTAAAATTTAATCCCTCAAAGAAGGTCTAGTCGGTTTTCCCGCCAGTGTTTGCACCATCACAAGTCGGACATTTTTGGTAGTGGGCTCATAAAATTGAGGTGCTGCCAATTCTTTCCGACTAGGTGGGTTCGAGTCGGACTCTTACTGCAGAAACACTCGGTAAGCTAGACGGGTCTATCACAACGGTTGTGGGACTCGGGGAAAAGTCGGATGGGAGCCGGGGCATGTGATGCCACCCGTCCAACAGGAGTCGCATGAGATGCGATTGACAAGGAGTTGTCTACCTAGATCACTTGGCGGCTAGCAGTGATGCTAAAGCTCACTAGCCGACTTGCTTATTTAGGATCCTGAATCACTAAGCAACCATCAGAGGGGTGTTGGTTCTAGTGGGAGCATAAAATATTAAATTGTTTAATATGCTTGCTCTTTTATGAATACATGTCTTAAGTGTTTTGCATATTTTCTGTTGTAGATCATGGCACCAAGTAGCAGTCACTCTCAGATATCCGGTTTTGCGTTGAGAACCATTCTTGAGAAAGATAAACTGAACGACACTAATTTTACCAACTGGTATCGAAATCTGAGAATTGTTCTCAAACAAGAAAAGAAGGACCATGTCCTAGACAACCCACTTCCAGATGAGCCGAATGAGAATGCGACTGTCACAGCCACCAATGCCTACTGTCGGGCTAAGGATGAGTCCATGGATATTAGCTGTCTTATGCTTGCTCACATGGAATCGGACTTGCAAAAGCAGTTCGAGCATGTTGAGGCCTACGATATGATCGAAAGCCTCAAAAGTATGTTCCAGGCTCAGGCGAAGACTGAGAGGTATCAAGTCTCCCAGGCTTTGCTGAGTTGCAAGATTAAGGATGGTGATCCACTGAGTCCGCATGTGATCAAAATGGTTGGTTACGTGTAGTCTATGGAGAGGCTTGGCTACCCCATTAGCGAAGAGTTCGCTACAGATATAATTCTGAACTCTCTTCCTAGTGCATATGGGCAGTTCATTTTGAACTACCACATGCATGGTATGGATAAGAAGCTCACTGAATTGCATGGGATGCTCAAGCAGGCAGAGGCGGATCTCAAGAAGGGCACCAGTCAAGTGTTGATGGTGCAGAATAAGGCTAAGTTCAAGAAGAGTTCTTGGACTAAGAAGAAGGCTAAGTCAGGAGGAAAGCAGGCTTCGGACCCGGTCCCAAGCGCTTCCTCAGGGACTAAGCCATCTCCTTCAGCCGGATCCACTTGCTTCTACTGCAAGGCGGATGGCCACTGGAAGAGGAACTGCAGCAAGTACTTGGCCGACAAAGCCAAGAGTGGAGGTATGACTTTCGACTCAGGTACACTTGTTTGCAATGTTATAGACATATATCTTGCTGATGCACCTAATAGTTCTTGGGTATATGATACCGGATCAGTTATTCACATCTGCAACTCATTGCAGGGACTGGTAAGAACTAGGAGCATAGTAAGAGGCGAGGTTGATATTCGAGTCGGCAACAAAGCAAGAGTTGCTGCGTTGGAAGTCGGCATGATGCAACTTCATTTACCTTCCGGATTCATTATGGAACTGAATAATTGTTATTATGTTCCAGTGCTCAGTCAAAACATTATTTCTGCTTCATGTTTGATGAGGCAAGGCTATGAGTCGAATATCAAGAATAATGGTTGTTCTTTGTATTTGAATGATATGTTTCACGGCTTTGCACCCGTCCAGGACGGGTTATTTATTTTGAATCTTGATGGTGAGTCGGTTTATAACATAAATGTTAAAAGGTTGAAACCAAATGATCTGAATATGACTTACTTTTGGCACTGTCGGCTTGGTCATATAAGTTGGAAACGCATGAAGAAGCTCCATGATGATGGACTCCTAACTTCGTTTGACTTGGAGTCGTTCGAGACATGCGAGTCTTGCCTACTCGGAAAAATGACCAAGACACCTTTTGCAAAGAGTTGCGAAAGGGCGTCCGACTTGTTGGGACTAGTACATAGTGATGTATGTGGACCAATGAGCACGACAGCCAGGGGTGGTTATGAGTACTTCATTACCTTCACTGATGATTTGAGTAGGTATGGATATATCTACTTGATGAAACATAAGTCGGAAGCCTTTGAAAAGTTCAAAGAATTCCAGAATGAAGCACAAAACCAACTCGACAAGAAAATAAAGTTTCTTCGGTCGGACCGAGGAGGCGAGTACATGAGCCATGAGTTTGATGACCATCTGAAAAGTTGTGGAATAGTTCCTCAACTTACTCCGCCAGGAACGCCACAAAGGAATGGTGTTTCGGAAAGGCGGAATCGGACCTTGTTGGACATGGCACGATCCATGATGAGTCGGACAAATCTGCCTTTATCATTTTGGGGTTATTGTCTAGAAACAGCGGGGTTCACACTAAACAGAGTACCATCAAAATCGGTAGAGAAGACACCGCATGAGATGTGGACAGGCAAAAGGCCAAGTTTGTCTTTTCTTAAGATTTGGGGTTGTGAAGCTTTTGTCAAGAGACTCCAGTCGGACAAGCTTACAGCCAAGTCGGATAAGTGTATTTTCGTGGGGTATCCGAGGGAAACCTTGGGTTACTACTTCTACAACCGAGAAGAGGGCAAAGTGTTTGTCGCTCGGAACGGTGTCTTCCTTGAGAAAGAGTTTCTCAGTCGGGGAGTAAGTGGGAGCACGGTGCAACTCGAAGAAATTCGAGAGGAACCGGCTAGTAGCGAGTCGGCAAAAACCTTGGAGTTTGAGCCGGTCGTGGCAGCTAAGCCGGAAGCAGCACCTGTACTACGAAGATCGGCAAGATTACGAAGTGTTCGTGATGTGTTACTGTTAGACAGTGATGAGCCGGCAAATTATTCGGAAGCGATGGTGGGATCTGATTCCGAGTCATGGCTTGGAGCCATGAGATCCGAGATAAAGTCCATGGATGAAAATCAAGTTTGGAACTTGGTTGATCTGCCAGACGGTGCAAGACCCGTCGAGTGCAAATGGGTCTTTAAGAAGAAAACTGATATGGATGGAAATGTTTCAATCTATAAAGCACGCCTTGTCGCGAAGGGGTTCCGACAAGTTCAAGGAGTTGATTACGACGAGACTTTCTCGCCCGTAGCGATGCTTAAATCAGTTCGGATCATGTTAGCTATAGCGGCCTATTTCGACTACGAGATATGGCATATGGATGTCAAAACGGCTTTCCTTAACGGAAATTTAACCGAGGACGTGTATATGATACAGCCCGAGGGTTTTGTCGATCCAGCTAATGCTGACAAGGTGTGCAAACTTCAGAAATCCATTTATGGGTTGAAGCAAGCATCTCAGAGTTGGAATATTCGCTTTGATGAGGTAGTCAAATCGTTTGGCTTCATCAAGAGTGATCATGATTCTTGTTTGTACAAGAAGTTTAGTGGGAACAAAGTAAATTTTCTAATCTTATATGTGGATGACATATTACTGATTGGAAATGATGTCCAGATGTTGCAAGAAACCAAGGAATCATTGGAAAGGAGTTTCTCAATGAAAGACTTGGGTGAGGCAACATACATCCTCGGAATCCGGATCTATAGAGATAGATCAAGGAGGCTCATTGGATTGAGTCAGAGTACTTATTTGGACAATGTGTTGAAGAAGTTCAACATGGAATCGTCTAAGAAGGGGTTCTTACCGATGTCCCATGGTGTAAAACTTAGCAAGACTCAGTGTCCTTCGACAACTGATGAGCGAAGTCGGATGAGTGCGATTCCATATGCTTCTGCAGTCGGATCCATCATGTACGCCATGATTTGTACTAGGCCGGATGTTTCCTATGCTCTAAGTGTTGTGAGCAGATACCAGGCTGATCCTGGAGAGATCCACTGGACAGTGGCTAAAAATATCCTAAAGTACTTGAGAAGGACTAAGGATATGTTCTTGGTTTATGGTGGTGAAGGTGAACTCAGTGTAAAGGGTTACACGGATGCGAGTTATCTTACCGAATCTGATGATTCTCGTTCGCAATCCGGATACGTGTTTATTTTAAACGGAGGTGCTGTGAGATGGAAGAGTTCCAAGCACGAGACTGTGTCAGCGTCTACAACAGA
Source organism: Avena atlantica (assembly GCA_910589765.1). Taxonomy (NCBI): domain Eukaryota; kingdom Viridiplantae; phylum Streptophyta; class Magnoliopsida; order Poales; family Poaceae; genus Avena; species Avena atlantica. The sequence goes on along the minus strand of OU342738.1, from coordinate 336,215,116 downwards.
GGCTGAGTATATTGCCGCCTCGGAGGCAGCAAAGGAAGCTGTTTGGATGAGGAATTTCCTCATGGATCTTGGTGTGGTTCAGGGCTCGTCCAATCCGTTGGACGTGTATTGTGACAACAATGGTGCTATTTCACAAGCCAAGGAACCTAGACAGCACTAGAAGAACAAGCACATACTCATGCGGTACCACCTGATTCGCTAGTTCGTGGATCAGGGTGATATCAAGTTATGCAAGGTACACACGGATGCAAATATTGTGGATCCGTTGACAAAGCCGTTACCACAGCCGAAGCATGAGGCGCACCTGAGAGCCATGGACATTAGATGCTTAGACATGTGATGTCGAAAGATTGATTCTAGTGCAAGTGGGAGACTGTTGGGAATATGCCCTAGAGGCAATCATGTATGATGATATTTCCCATTGTATTCATAAAGATATCAGTCCTTGTATAAACATCTGATGTGTATCATTGAATATGATTCAGTTGTGGAACTATGCATTCATATTGTTTGTACTAAATATCCTTGGTCATTGAGGTTGTGCTGAACACACAACTTAGAACAATGTGAAAGTTGGCTTGATGACTCGGTTCCACTTGTCATGGGCATGGAGATGCTATTCCAACTTACACAGACTCGGCTAAAGAGTTTAGCGAGTCGGATTGACCCATATTGAGGTACAATGAACTAGCTGTCATTTGTATATCTCAATCAATGTAATCCTTAGACCTGAGGTTGTTGCATAGTCCGAGTTGAGGATCACCGACTTAGGTTCTGTCAAACGCTGATCCGTAACTGGGCAGTTATAAAGGCAGGGTTCGGGTCGACTGAGAATCAAGCTACGTGATGTGAATAACCAAGATGGGATTTTGCCCCTCCACTCGAAGAGATATTCTCTGGGCCCTCTCGTGAGATATGATTCGGAAAGCATGGCCATGCACGACTCGGTTAAGTGTTAACCGAGTCGATCGACTAAGAGTTAGTCGGGTGAATCACTTATCTTGGATCGAAAAGAGAGTCGGACTATTTAAGGGATGACATATATTCGCTATAGTCTGACAAGGTATATCGTGAGGCAAAAGGGAATCGGACGTAAGTCGCATTGGAAAGGCAAGTCGTCATGACTCTTTGGTACTTGGGAGTCGGCACGTTCTGCTAGGAGCCGCTACCGACTGATCGATTGTGAGTCGGACTCCAATCGTGCCCAAGTAGCCATGAGCCTGCGGGGTCACACACCTAAGAGCGGGAGCAAGTTCGGATTGGATCTGAACATGTAATCTGGTTGGGTTGGACCTTAACCTGATTAGGACTGAGTTAGTGAGTTGGACTCACGGTGACTAGTGTTATATGGGCTTTAGTGAATGGGTCGCGCGAGCGGAGCCCACGTTCACTCCCTATATATAGTGGAACACCTTCACCCAAAAAGGTTAATCGTTGTTCGGTTAGGTCATTCCATGTGTTGGAAACCCTAGCTCCACATCAGTCCAGCCGTCGTTACGAACCTAGCAGTTTGCCGCCGACGCTCCTCCTTGTACGTGTGGATACCAGCAGAGGTGATGTGCGATCAGCACCTGGACGATCGGATTACAAAAAAGTTCATTCATGATTAAAATAGAAGAGAATTTTTTTGAAGGGGGTTTGAAATAGTTCATTCACGACATAAAACAAAAACATACCAAAAAAGTGAAAAAAAACCTTAAAAAAGGAAAATTGAATTTTTGAAAAATCATAAACATCAACAAAAAAACATCCAAAAAAAGAAAATGCACTCCTAGTTACAATAGAAACAAAATAACAGAAATAAAACAGCTTCCCGTTAAAAAGGTAAAAGATAGAACCCACACACCACAGAGTACCATAAAAAACAGACGGAATCGCGAAACAAATCGTACGGCGGGACACGCGACAGCTATTTTTCAGGCGCCCGAGAAATAGCAATTCCGATAATCAAACGAAGTTTCATACATGACATCAACAAGGACATTGAAACTTACATGTTTCACCGGGTCAGGACAATCTACACTGCATTCTTAATAAGTTAGTGTTTGCTATTATATGTAAGGCTGATATGTACCCAGTCCTATGTGTAAACGAACATATTATGTGTTAACTTTAAACACACTAATCCTTGCGAGATAACACACTTCTAGGGTGTTGAAAAAATTGACGGAGGTCGAAGCCAATGCCAAGGAGACCGAGGCTAGGTCTAGGGTGTTGGAGGACAAAGCCAAAGCCAAGGAGGCCGAAGCCAAGGAGGCCGAAGCCAAGGCCAATAAAGCCGAAGCCAAGATCATGGCCGAAGAGAGCGCCATCATGCTCACCGACCTGGATCACATCGTCGACCCCGATCGCAGGGCTTGGGTTGCGAAGAGGCAGCATGCCATCAAGGCTGGCGACGCCTAAAGGGCAATGGCGACGACAGTTGCAACTTTTTGGGCAGGAAAGCTGCCATCTTTTAGACACTGTGTATGATATTGCCCCTTTTGCACAGTTTAGATCCAATGGCCACTTGTTGGCGATGCCCAATGGGCGATGGTGCACATATGCCATGTTATTTTCCAGTAATCGGTGTGTGTCTTTGACCAGCGATGACATCATTTTCAACCGATTTGCATCCCTGTCCAGCGTTGGCGCCAACGTCCGCCCAGGCAGACCAATAAGTCGCGTCGCTGGACGTGACTGGTCGGATAGACCGAACTCCTACCCAAATCGATCGGGTCCGACTCAAACGGATAGAAACAGACCATTTGAGATAATCATATGGGTCAGCTCGGTAAAGATGCCGTGAAAAAGCATGCATCACCCCGGATCTTATTGACGCAAGCGAAACATCATTGTCCGCCTACTAGGTACCTCGTCCAGCTATTCCACGTCGAGCATCAAAGTACCATAGCTAGGCAAAGGAAAGGCTAACATGAGTAGAGTAGATCAAAATAGAAGTCTGCGTGCCTAGAGATTCACCACGAGTTCAGATGCGAGCTTGGCAGTGGTGAATTGAGGCTGCAGGGGAAGCCACGACGTTGGACCGGTGAATGAGGTTCTTGATTGACGGAAGTTGCCGTCTCTTGAACGCTAGAACGGAAGAATCTGGGGTTCACGGCGGGCCGGCGGCGGTTGTTGGATGGTTCGACGCATGGTACCACACGGGAGAAAAATTAGATTAGGTTTAGCAGGAGATCGTACTTTAATCATGGCATTGGTGGGTAATTAATTTAAATTTTAATGGTATAATACTATTTATAAAATCTAGCGGCTATGGTTTTTTACTTTAATAGAACAACGGCTAGTTCTTTCTGATTATTGTAGGATTTTCTAGACTATTTCTCTAATTCCTGGTTAGCTCATAATATATTTTTCTATCTACTAATTTCTTTTCAGGTAGGTTGGTTGTGTGATGATAAATACGTTTTCGTTCACAGTAAATACGTCCCTATCTTAATCTCTACTATATAATTTGTCTTATCCAAGGCTACCATCCCGATGGATAAGCCAAGTTGAGTCCGGATGCAAAAAAAAAGACAAGTGAGTTCGTTTCGGTTTCCTACTTTTCGGTTCGCCCCGATCTAAAACAATTAACATCTCATGCGTGAGTCGGCCTCACATCAGGCATCGTGGAAAGATCAGCCTCCTCATGGATCAGCATTCAGCCACAGACTGAGCCCAAGCTTTGGGTGATGATTTATCCGGTCCTTATGCTCTCGCGATCCTGACGAGCAATTTTCCCTAAGCTGCGGCGCCTCCTGTGAGAAGAGGCGGAGCGGACGCTAGCCGTCTCTTACGTCGATATGTGTCAGCGTTTATCGATAGGAGAAGTCCAGAGAGGGAGAGATCCAGGAGCAATGGCAAGCTTTAGACTTGCCAACTCTCATTGGTTGTACGCTGCTACCGCTGCAAAGTCTTTGCCCGGCGAGATTTTCGTCCTTGAGCTGCAATGGCGAGCGGGGCTGCCGGCCGGCGAGGAGCTCTCGGTGGCGTCAGGGTCCTAGGGACGTCGTGGATGCCTGAGCTAGCTAGCGCGACCTCAGGCTGTCGGCGATGGCCGACGCACTCTCGGGGACGACGGACAGCGCAAGAATAGCAGCGGGTACCCGCGGAGGATGTACTGGTGGTCACTGTTGGGAATATGTCCTAGAGGCAATCATGTATGATGATATTTCCCATTGTATTCATAAAGATATTAGTCCTTGTATAAACATCTGATGTGTATCATTGAATATGTGATTCGGTTGTGGAACTATGCATTCATGTTGTTTGTACTAAATATCCTTGGTCATTGAGGTTGTGCTGAACACACAACTTAGAACAATGTGAAAGTTGGCTTGATGACTCGGTTCCACTTGTCATGGGCATGGAGATGCTATTCCAACTTACACAGACTCGGCTAAAGAGTTTAGCGAGTCGGATTGACCCATATTGAGGTACAACGAACTAGCTGTCATTTGTATATCTCAATCAATGTAATCCTTAGACCTGAGGTTGTTGCATAGTCCGAGTTGAGAATCACTGACTTAGGTTCTGTCAAACGCTGATCCGTAACTGAGCAGTTATAAAGGCAGAGTTCGGGTCGACTGAGAATCAAGCTGCGTGATGTGAATAACCAAGATGGGATTTTGCCCCTCCACTCGGAGAGATATTCTCTGGGCCATCACGTGAGATATGATTCGGAAAGCATGGCCATGCACGACTCGGTTAAGTGTTAACCGAGGCGATCGACTAAGAGTTAGTCGGGTGAATCACTTATCTCGGATCGAGAAGAGAGTCGGACTATTTAAGAGATGGCATATATTCGCCTATAGTCTGACAAGGTATATCGTGAGGCAAAAGGGACTCGGACGTAAGTCGCATTGGAAAGGCAAGTCGTCATGACTCTTTGGTACTTGGGAGTCGGCACGTTCTGCTAGGAGCCGCTACCGACTGATCGATTGTGAGTCGGACTCCAATCGTTCCCAAGTAGCCATGAGCCTGCGGGGTCACACACCTAAGAGCGGAAGCAAGTTCGGATTGGATCTGAACATGTAATCAGGTTGGGTTGGACCTTAACCTGATTAGGACTGAGTTAGTGAGTTGGACTCACGGTGACTAGTGTTATATGAGCTTTAGTGAATGGGTCGCGCGAGCGGAGCCCACGTTCACTCCCTATATATAGTGGAGCACCTTAACCCAAAAAGGTTAATCGTTGTTCGGTTAGGTCATTCCATGTGTTGGAAACCCTAGCTCCACAGCAGTCCAGCCGTCGTTACGAACCTAGCAGTTTGCCGCCGACGCTCCTCCTTGTACGTGTGGATACCAGCAGAGGTGCTGTGCGATCAGCACCAGGACGATCGGATCGTGAGGACTGCACTGCATCAACTGACGCGCTTCATCAGTAATCTGCAACTGCGCGTCTAGTGGTAAACCTCGTGGCCTTCTACCTTAGCTAGATCTTGGGATCACCACGTTAGAGGAAAAGTTTTTGTTTTATCTCTGCGTGGCCCAACAGTCACTCCATCGGCGAGCGACCTCCCCCATCGAAGGCCTCCTCCCCGGCCTGGATCCCACTGCTCTGTGGGCTTGGCATAACGGTGGCGCTGCCCGGAGAAGTCAACGACGAGCCCTAGGTCGTGGTATGTGCCCCGCGGGAAGTCGACTTTCTTGGGCCATCATCCCTGCTCCTCGATCGGGTGAGTGGCGCCGGTGCCGATAAGCCGGGCCGTGGTCCGCGTCCTGCAGTGCGTGTGCCGCACGGGTGTCTACGACGGCCGAACTGCGGAGACACAGTTCATGTTGAGCCACGCCCACCGACTGGTAGCAGACCAGGCTCCCGGCGGGCAGGCCGAGATGGAGGGGAGGGGAGGAAAGGGAGTGAGGAGAGTGGTGCAGGACGGGATGAGTAGAGGAGACGGAGTCTGATAGCTGCTACTCCGTCCGTTTCAAAATAGAAGATGTTTTAGGTTTGTGAAGAAGATGAATCTAGACTTGTTTTAGTATGTAGGTTCACTCAATTTTGGAATGAATCTACACACTAAAAGAAGGGGAGTGTCTACGTCTCAGGCGCCTGAGTTTCTCAGTCGCTGACGTCATTGTCAATTATAAGCAAGTTCTAGGCACCTGATATTTCTCAGTCGCTGTCAATTCTAAGCAAGTTCCAGGCGCCAGCTATTTCTCAGTCGCTGACGTTGTTGTTAATTATAAACAAGCTGCAACTGGGACCCGTCAGAGCTCAGTTACAAGTAAGTTGCAACTGCACCCCCTCCACACTGATGGGTGCTCAGTTATAAGGAAGTTGCAATTGGGACCCAGCAGAGCTCAGTTACAACCAAGTTGCAACTAGCCCTCCGGCGGGGCCCCAGTTACAAGCAAGTTACAACTGGCCCGCCGATGGAAATCAAGTCCCTCCCAAGTTACAAGGGTTTAGTGGTTAGTCACAACATACTTGCGACTAGCTCGGTACATTCCTGATTACAAAGCAAATTACAAAATGATTCAAATCCAAGTATATGTAGTCGCGACACAGTTGCAACTAGGGTTTCAGTCACACCATTCTTGCGACTGGCTCAATACATTCTCAGTTACAAAACAAGTTGCAAATGACTCAAATCCAAAAGTATATATCCAGTCGCGACATGGATGCAACTAGGGTTTCAGTCACACCATGCTTCCGACTAGCTCAAAACATTCTCAGTTACAAAGCAAGTTGCAAAAATGACACCCCGCAATGAGGTCTCGCCGATGAGGTCCCCCTCCCTCCCGGTTGCAATCAAGTTGCAACTGTCCCCCCTTGGCGGGGCCCTAGTTATAAGCAAGTTGCAACTGGGACCCTTCAGAGCTCAGTTACAAGTAAGTTGCAACTGCACCTCCTCCACACTGATGGGTGCTCAGTTACAAGGAAGTTGCAACTGGGACCCAGCAGAGCTCATTTACAACCAAGTTGCAACTGGCCCTCCGGCGGGGCCCAAGTTATAAGCAAGTTGCAACTGGCCCGCCGATGGAAATCAAGTCCCCCCTAAGTTACAAGGGTTTATGGGTTAGTCACAACATACTTGCGACTAGCTCTGTACATTCCCGATTACAAAGTAAATTACAAAATGATTCAAATCCAAGTATATTTAGTCGCGACACGGTTGCAACTAGGGTTTCAGTCACACCATGCTTGCGACTGGCTCAATACATTCACGATTACAAAACAAGTTGCAAATGACTCAAAATCTAAAAAACAGTATCAACATGATTGCAATTAGGGTTATGGTTCAGTTGCAAACATACGTGCGACCGGCTCGGCGCGTCCTCGCTTACAAGCAAGATGCAAATGACTCGAATCCAAAAATCCTAGTCACAACATACTTGTGACTGGCTCGGGGCGTTTTAGTTATAAGCAAAATTGCAAAATGACTCAAATCTAAAAATCCCAGTCGCTACATAATTGCAACTGGCTCGGGGCGTTCTCGTTACAAGCAAAACATAAAATTTCAAAAACATAAAAATGGATTTTCGGAAAAAACAACAGACCAATAAAAAACCAAAAAAAAAGAAAAGCAGAGAAAAACCGAACATGAGAAAAAAATAGCAGAAAACTAATTACAAAAAAGTTCATTCATGATCAAAATAGAAGAGAATTTTTTTTGAAGTGGGATTGAAATAGTTCATTCACGACATAAAACAAAAACATACCAAAAAACGTGAAAAAAAACCTTAAAAAAGGAAAATCGAATTTTTGAAAAATCATAAACATCAACAAAAAAACATCAAAAAAAAGAAAATGCACTCCTAGTTACAACAGAAACAAAATAACAGAAATAAAACAGCTTCCCGTTAAAAAGGTAAAAGAAACAACCCACACACCACAAAGTACCATAAAAAACAGACCGAATCGCGAAGCAAATCGTACAGCGGGACACGCGCATGAGAAATAGCAATTCCGATAATCAAACGAAGTTTCATACATGACATCAACAAGGACATTTAAACTTACATGTTTCACCGGGTCAGGACAATCTACATTGCATTATTAATAAGTTAGTGTTTGCTATTATATGTAAGGCTGATATGTACCCAGTCGTGTGTGTAAACGAACATATTATGTGTTAACTTTAAACACACTAATCCTTGCGAGATAACACACTTCTTATGTTTGGCAAATATGAAAAATATGGAGTACTGATGGAAATTTTCCAAAGCATCTATTGTTTGGTGCTATCCTTTTCTTTTCACAATAATGCTTATGTACTATCTAATTTGGCCAACATGAACCCATGAGAAATATAAATCAGTCATGTGACATTTTAATTGGTATTTGAAATTCCTAGCCCATGTTAGAATTTAAGCCAAACTTGACAGCATTCAAAACATTTGGAGAAGATTTATTTTGGGTTTTAAATAAAACAAGACAAGGGAGGGCATTTAACGTGGGCACAAGCGTCTACAAAAAAAAATCAACTATGATATCATATATCAACGTACCTAAACTCTGCATTTATACCAAAGCAATAGTGATATTCTTTTTAATTTAACAAAATAAGATATCCGATGTATGTCATGATGCCCGAAGACAGTCAAATACTCATGCCGTAAAAGAGGACAAATTTTTCAATCAATTTTTGTGTTTTTTATTATTGTCCCGTAGCAACGCACGAATATTCAGCTAGTAATATATAATAGATGGCTACATAGATACATTGTCCTGATATAGCAAGTACTATATAGTTTCATAACAGCGTGTCAAATACGTAGTTACCTTAAAGTACCGCCAGCACATAAGAAAAAAAATCAGGCTGACAAGACAAGGCCATCTTCAAAAATCATCTGCCTGCAAAGATGCTCGGAGAATCTCTGCTCGTTCTTTCACATGTTCCAAGACTTCTGAAGATCATCGACAGCATCAAGGCCATCTTCAATCGTAGAAATCTAGCCCCGGTTCAATTCTCTGATCCGCTGAGTGGCCGTGCTCAAATCTTGTTGGAAAAGACTAACCTTAGCTTCGGCCATGCACTATACTTTTGTTTGGTTCCTAGAAATGGCTGCATCATTGGCACACTGTTGAATATCTGTGCTATGAACCTCCTTGGCAGGGACATGATCATGTACTTTCTTCTGCAAATTGCAGTGTAGCAAATCAATCAATAAATAACACAAGCAAGATGCAACAAATACCCATATTTCTATACCAGTTGTGCTGTGCCGAGCGGGGCTACATCTGAATGTCCAAAACTCCTCAGGTTTGGTTGTCATTGATTCTCATTGGGAAGTACAACAGCTTCCACGCCTTGCAAAAAAATATACTAGTACATTAGAAGGCAGGGCAATCAAATGATGAATTACTCGCGAAAATACATATATGCAAAGTGGAGTCAAACCTTTGTCTAGGGAGAATTGTTGCGGGTTATCATTGGGTTGGCGAGGTCTTGTACTAATGTGAGATAACAAATTTGGCTTCACGACTCATAGTTGTCTTCTTTTTTCTTGGAACCAATCCCGCAATATAGCAACTAGCATGCATTATTATAAATATAATAAGGCACTGCAAGGAAGAAGATATGAACTATATTCGAAAGTAAAATGCAAGGAAAGTGGGCATAGGAAGTGTGCAGAAACCTTCGTCTTGGTAGTATGGAGTTTTAACAGTCGCCCTGGTGAGGGGTCCGAGTGGCTTACACATCTCTCGGTTGCGGCGGTGGGGAAGCAGACACTCTACCATGCAACGGGGGAAGCAGATACGATGAAGCAGACTCCGACGAGGTGGATGATGGCATCGCTAAGCAGGTTCCGGCAAGGTGGAAGTCTACTATGGAGGGACGAGATAGAGGATGATGAGGGGATAGTGGGAGGGATCAGCGAGAGAAAGAGCCATAGGCCCCGTCAGTATGCAGGTAGCTAGGAGGATCCTGCCAATATTCCACTAAAATTTTGAAATAGAAGAAGATCCCGCCAATATCACACCAAAATTTAGTGCCGAGTCGCGCTTGGCTCACCTCCCGAGTAATAAAAATATTAAAAGTCAGGCTCGAAATGCAACATGCATCAAATGCGACTGGACGGTGGCGTGTGCATCTTGTGAAAAAAGGTGGTTGAGTCTAGTATGGTTGTGAGGGTGGTGCTTTTCTTTTCTTTTTGCGAATAATAAGGAGAGTATAACTCTCGGTGGTTTCCGATATAATGCTAATTGACCCCTTCTGGGTACCTCCAAAAACTTTTTCAACTTTCAAAGAAACCCACAATTTACTTGTACTTAAAATTTGACATAATTTCGATAAATCGACATAAAGTCATTCAAGTGGGCAGAGTTAGGTAGGAAGTTTGAAAAAATAAGACATGGGATTCGAAAGTACAACATGGCGGTCCACTATATATGATTGAAATCTTGGCTTGTGGCATTTAGATCCATATTTTTCGGACTTCCTTCGAAAAAGAACAATCTCGTCATCACTTGGAAAATTGAGAATGTTCTTTTATAGTTGAAAACTCACACCGATGACACTTTTTACTAAAATAAGATGCACCCATCTACCTACGAAAAGAATATTAATTTAAGAGCAATCCATCACGCTTACTGGTAGCTCAAGTTTGACCTAATTTCGTTAAATTGTCGAGATAAATAGTCAAAAATCTAGATGGTGGTTTGTGATATATTAAATGACCCCCTATGGTTACCTCCAAAAAACTTCGCAAAACTTTCAAAGCAACCCACATTTTACTCGTAGTTCAAATTTGACCTGATTTCGATAAATCAACATAAAGCCATTCAAGTGGACAGAGTTAGCTAGGTCAAAGTTTGAAAACTTGTGAAACATGGGAATCATATAAGTAGTACACAACATGTTGGTCCACTATATATATATATATATATCTGAAAAGCTCTACTTGTGACATTCAAATCCATATTCTTGAGACCTTTTTTACGGAAATGAACAATCTGATCATGACACGGAAAATTGAGAATGTTCTTTCCTGATAGTTGGAAACTCACACTGTCGACATTATTGTTTACTAAAATAAGATACACCCATCTACCTCTAAAAAGACAAATAATTCAAGAGCAATCTATCACGTTTACGAGTAGCTCAAGTTTAACCTAATTTCGTTAAGTTACCAAAATCATAGCAAGAAGTTGAACCCGTTTTCAAAATTCTCGATGGTAGTTTGTGATATATTAAATGACCCCTCGATGGTTACCTCCAAAAAATCGCAAAACTTTCAAAGCAACTTACAATTTACTCATAGTTCAAATTTGACCTAATTTCGATAAAACGACATAATGCCGTTCAAGTGGGCAGAGTTAGCTAGGTCGAAGTTTGAAAACTCGTAAAACATGAGAATCATATAAGTAGGACACAACATGTCGGTCCACTATATATATAAATATAAATATAAATATAAATATATATATATATATATATGAAAATCTCTGCTTGTGGCATTCATATCCATATTCTTGAGACCTTATTTATGGAAAGGAATAATCTGGTCATGACTTCAAAAATTGAGAATGTTCTTTCCTGATAGTTGGAAAATCACCCGACAGCATTATTGTTTACTAAAAGAACATTCACCCATCTACCTCCGAAAACACAAATAATTCAAGAGAAATCTATCGCGCTTACTGGTAGCTCAAGTTTGACCTAATTTCGTTAAATTGTCAAGAATCTTAGCAAGAAATTGAACCTGTTGTCAAAATTCTCGGAGATGGTTTGTGATATATTAAATGACCCCCCGATGGTTACCTCCAAAAAACATAAAACTTTAAATGCAATCTATAGTTTACACTATAAGAAATGTTTTCTTCCGCAACGACTGGGCTCATCGGTTGTTGTAGAAGGTGCGTCTTCCGCGATGAAAATCTCAGCTCGACTGTGGCTGATGCAAAACTTTTTTTTGGTTTCGTGCCCCTCTACTATGACGAAACTGTTAAAAACATGGACGAAGCTCAACGAACGCGTGACAGGAGTAAGATTTCCGGTTCCTCGCGAGATGTTGACTCGCCGAAGTATTTTTTTGCGTGTGGGTCCTATACGTTAGTGAATTTAGCGGACCAAACTTTTCGGTCGCGCCTCCCTGATTTGAACTCGATAACGTAGTTCAATGCCTCTTCCATTTAGTCAGGCTGCTGGGTCTCGCATGTCTGCCTCATATTAGAGGAATCGTGTGTATGATGGAATTTTTTCCGTTCCCTGTTCCGAACTTGATAACGTCGCTCGATGCATCTGCCGTTTAATCAGGCTGCTGGGTCCCACGTGTCATCTTCACACTAAACGTGTGCATGATGAATTTTTTCCCTTGGCTCGTGCATCCCTGATATGCGATAACATTGCTCGATCTATCTGTCATTAATCACGATGCTGGGTCCCACATGCCAGCCTCTCATTACAAGAACCGTGTGTATGATGGATTTTTTTCCTTCGCTCCCGCTACCCTGCTCCAAACTTGATAGCGCTGCTACATGCATCTACAGTTTAATGATGCAACTGGGTCCCACATGTCATCCTCTCATTAGAAGAAACTTGTGCATGATGATTTTTTTCCTTGACTCGTGCCTCTCTGATTTGAACTCGATAACGTTTCTCGATCTATCTTTCGTTAATCATGATGCTGGGTCCCACATACCAGCCTCTCATTAGAAGAATTGTGTGTATGATGAATTTTTTCCTTCGCTCCCACTAACCTCTTCTGAACTTGATCGCGGTGCCGTTTAATCACGCATCTGGGCCCACATGTCATCCTATCATTAGAAGAAACATGTGTATGATGGATTTTTTGCACTCGTTTGTGCTACCCTGTTCCGAACTTGATAGCGCTGCCAGATGCATAATCACATAGCTGGGCCCCACCTGTCATACTCTTATTAGAAGAAACGTGTGTATGATGAATTTTTTCCCTCGGTCTCGCCTTTGTGTTAACTTGATAGCGTTGCTCACTGCATCAGCCGTTTATTCAGGCTGGTGGGTCCCATATGCCAGCCTCATATTAGAAGAATCGTGTGTATATGATTGAATTTTTTCCTTCTCTACCGCTACCCTGTTCTAACTAGATAGCGATGCTCGAAGAATATGCCGTTTGGTCACGCTCTGGGGTCCCACATGTCAGCATTTCATTAGAAGAACGTGTGCATGTTGGACTTTTTTTTCTCGCTCACGCCTTCGTGTTTCGAACTTGGCAACGTTGCTCGATGTATCAGCCGTTTATATAGGCTGGTGGGTCCTCGTGTCATCCTCTCATTAGACGAAACTGTTGCCTACCAAAATCCACCGGCGAGCAGCGACGGGCAACACGGAGAGCCGGGAGGCTCCCAGGACTGCTGGTGGGCCCTGGTCCCTCGGGCAACGGCTCGCAAAACTCCGGCACACGACCTGGCTTGGTTCGAGGGCGTGCCACCTGACCTATACCTGGTCAGGAAGGTGAAGGATTGCTTCGATTGGTTTCCTGCATGGTAAACAAGTATATGTAAAATTTGAGCCGTGACCGGCTCCCAGGTTTCCCTGTGAATCGGCTCCTAGAGCCGATTATCCCATGGTTCTGTATTAGATCTACGATAACATGGGGTTTTGCTTCATCAATACAAGTTAAATCGATCTACGACAGTTTAACGTTTTCACCACATAATTGGAACATCCTACACGTAATTGAGCCTAGTAGATACAAAAGATGATAGAAAACTAACCCTAGAGAAGGCCTAAAAACCAACGTAAAGTCAATTCCCGGAACAACTCCTCTCAGATCGGCAAACCATATCTTATATACTACTGGATCGTTCAACCCGTTTGCAAGGCCTGATTATGTAGATATCAAACTAAACTTTGGAGAACAAGGCACAACTATAACAGATCAAATCGACTTAAATAAAGATCAAGCAAGGTGCCACCCTTACACCCAGGAAAAGGTGCAAAGGCGGCGAGATAACTAGAGGCAGCATAACTAAACGATCATAGCAAAAGAGTACCGATGCTAGCCTAAACAAATCTATGATAATAGTGTTACTCGCCATCAACAAGGCTTCAGTACGAGTAACACTAGATAACGCATAAGTAGATACTGCCTAGATCGCAAGATGCGATCTAGGCAGCATGGCACTTACCCGAGAAAAACCCTAGAAACAAGGGGTGGCGATGCGCCGAGATTGTGTTTGTTGTGAACGTGATTGTCCTCCTTTTCTCAATAACCTTCGGTACATATTTATAGTCCGGAGACTTTCTATCTTTGGAATAACTCTACAACTCTATCTCTTACCTAAATCGAAACGGAACCTATTACAATATAAGATACACGGGCAATTTAGCCCAAATCAACGCACGAGGCCGATTCAACGACACGTTGCATATACGTATCTTCTAAGCCCATCTTGATTGCGGCCCAACTCCTCCTTTGGCCAAAATATGGCGATAACACATGCCCCCCTGGTTTTGGCAATGATAATTCCAAAACCACTCTGTTTTTTTCCTTCTCCTCTTTTTTTTTGTATCGGGTTACGCGTTGCCAGAATGCGTTGCAGAACAGAATCGTCACGCCACCCCCTCATCATGATGCCCTGTCTTCTCCACTTCTCCGCAGTGCATGATTTGACAATTTCGACAGCACATTCTGGGAAACCGCTATAGCATTGAACCGCCTCCACTATTCCTCTTATTTAAATTCATCTAAGCAGTTTACAGTCCCCATCTTCCTCCAGTAGCCAAAAAACCCTCTTCCTCCGCCGAAAAAACCCTCTTCCTCTGCCATGGCCTCCTCTTCTTCATCTGGCCTGTCCTCCCAAGCCTCCAACACGATGAGCGACCGGGAGCCGACGCTAGAGCACCCGCCGACGGCAGCGTACAACGCTCTCGCCCCACAATGGTGGGACGAGAGGGATTGGGATTTCGCCACCATGTCGGAGGACGATGCGTCCCTGACTGACGGGGAGGAGGGCCTGCAGTTCCTCGTCGACGGGGAACTGGAGGCGAAGAGCAGCGACGAGGCCTGGTCCTAGGACGGCGTCGAATCCTCCGACGAGGAGGAGGAATCGGAGGAGGACACCTCCTCCGATGAGTATCCACCGGTGAAGCGCTTCCGCGCCGGGTCCAGCGAGGACACCGAAGACGATGACGAGGACGAAGAGGCCCCCGCTGGCATCTTCATCAGTATCAGCGAAGACGACGCCGGCAGCAGCGCTGATGACAGCGAACAAGGCGACGGCGAAGACAGCGGCGACGACCTCGGCCTCTAGATTAGGAACTAGTAGTAGTAGTAGTAGATTTCCTTTTGTAAGCAATCAGCTCCTTTTGTAAGCAATCGTCTTTTTAATGAACAAAGATGGCTTTTATCAACTCGAAGATTGCTTTTCCAACTCAATTTTGCCGATAGTCAAATAGGTCGATGTTCCAGAAGCCGATAGCAACGCATCGGCTTTCACCACACTGCGCTCATACAGTCAAACAAGTCAAATCTCAAAGAGCCGATGGTAAAGCATCGGCTTTCAAAAAACGTTGACAAGATCAATTTTGGTCGCGTATTTAAACAAATCTGAGCGGCCACTTTCCAGTTTCAAACGGTAACCTGCGACCCTCTTCAAAAAGGGGCGACCCAGATCTCCAATTGCCCACCGACCAGATCGAGCTCACAGTCGACAAGAACCCTCGATCCCCAACTGCATAGATCCATCTCCGCCAGCAAACTAGATGGCGGAATCGTCCAACACCAACCCAGAGGTCTCCGGTCTGAAGGTACGCCTACTCCTCGCAGTCTGAACGCGATGCTAGAATTAATGGCGAACACCTGAATTAATGCCTTATTCCACCATTGAATTTTCTAGGTTTCAGACATCCTGCTGCCGCATCCTTCTCTCCCAAATTCTCTCTGTCTTGGCCCTCGCACAGAATCTAGTCCTGCCCATCTGCTTTCTTGCGAAGCAAACAGAATCCCCTTCGTAATCCAAGACCTAGATTTAAATTCTTGGGCCGACTGCTTGCGAGCCTGGCCTAATCCTCCTGAACATTGGGTCTCTTGGTTCAGCAGGGTAGCTAGAGCTTACCAATCCCAATGGGAAACCACGGGAATAGCCGATGCCTTGCATTTGTCATTGTCTCCTCTTGAGAAACATGAGAATCTTCTAAAAACCATCGGCTACTTCTGGTCTGACGCTCTGAACTGCTTCATGTTCGGTCATGGCCCTATGTCACCAACTCTGTTAGACGTGGTGATGATTACTGGTCTGGATGTTACATCACCCAGCCCCTCTGCTTTTAAACTGACCAAAGTCCCCTACAAACTGTCTTCTAAAACAGACTGCACGAACTGGGGTGCCTACCTCCAACGCCATATGAAAACAAAGGGTCCTTTCACAGAGAAAGAACACACAGCCTTTCTCAACTTCTGGCTAGAACATTTCATATTCTGTGGCCCTTCCCTTGCTCCAACCAAGAATTACCTCTCCTTAGTCCACGAACTGGCCAAAGGCACTCAACTTGGCATCGGCAAACTGTTCCTTGGAGAGGTCTATCGATATCTCCAGTTGATGTCTGTCAAGCTGTTCTCTGGCATAGCAGTCAAAACAGGTGGTCCTTGGTGGTTCATTCAGTTATGGGCTCAGCTGTATTTTCAAAACCACGTCCCAAACTTCCCCCTTTTGGCGAGTTGCACCTTTCCAGATGTCAAAGGGAAGCAGATC
Source organism: Avena atlantica (assembly GCA_910589765.1). Classification (NCBI taxonomy): domain Eukaryota; kingdom Viridiplantae; phylum Streptophyta; class Magnoliopsida; order Poales; family Poaceae; genus Avena; species Avena atlantica. The sequence continues at coordinate 336,198,510 of OU342738.1, read as the reverse complement.
CGATGCACCAGCTATGGCCAAGCTTTGAATAGACTGCCAGGTAGTAAACTGACCCCTCAGGAGGCATCTAAATGGTTCAGCATTTTCTTTCAAGGCCTGGATAATCCTATCTTCTTTCCTTACACGGAAGAATCGGAACATTTTGAAAATCCACTCTCCTTCAGGCTAGACAATTTTGCCGATGACACTAGCACTCGGCAGCTCTTTTCCATCGTGATCCGCCCCTGTTTCCTTCCAGTTGGCATGAGTACATCCAACAGAATAATCAAGCCTGGGTATGAATTCTACCAGCCGGTCGTAGTGGCACGGCAATTTGGCCTTGGACAAGTACCTCCCCATCTCTTTCTCCACCATCTTACGGAGAGCAGAGCCGACCTGCCTGATCCTCTCACCAGTCAAAGGTGTTACTCCTTCTTTGATGCTCTGACCATCCCTATTCCTAATGACCTCACCTTCGCCTCATCAACTGATGGCTTTGAAGACTGGTGGTCGATGTGGAAGACTCATGCCTTCAGGAGAGCTCTGGGACCGTTGCTGAAGCAGCTCGACGCTGACTATGACATCCCCGTGGAACAGGTACCACTACTTGTAAATTTTCTTGATGCAGCTCACAAATGATTCTTCTACTAACCCACTCTTTCTCTTTGCAGCAACAAGATGTCCCTGAACCTACGCACAGTGATGGCTCCCCCTTCGAGTTCTTTCCGCCAGCCCCTGTGGTTCTTTTCTGCAAAAACTCGCCACCTCTGAAAAAGGTCATAATGCAGAGCCAGCCGATCACACCACAATCGGCTTCCAAGAACCAAGCAACTCCTAAATCAGCTGCCCCTCGAGTCCCAACTAAGACAAGAACGATGGTGAGGAAGGTAGCTGCCAGGAAGACCTCGAGGCGCCGGAGCCCTTCTCCAGAAAGCTCGCATGTAGGCTGATCCATGTCTTGGTTGATCCTTCTCATTCTTCCATTCTTGCAGACATGCTCGTGCTTACTGGTTCTCCTTTTTTACAGGCTTCAGTCGAAGACACCTCTAGCGAGGACACTCAGACCAATCGAGGAGAATTAGGCCCCACAGATTCTGAGAGGACCATCACACCGAGCCAGCCAGATTCACCACCATCGGCTTCCAGGAAAAGGTCGGTTCCTGAACCTACTGCCCCCCGAGCACCAGTCGAGGCGGGGCCAACTGTGGGTCCCAAGAGAGCTCCGAAAGGACTGCAAGCTTCTTCGTCGAGCCAGGAGGTTTCAAAAATCATCACCCTTCATGCTCTTACCACTTACTCCTTTTTATCTGCCGATTCATCATCATTTACATCGGCTAAACACCTTCAATGCAGACGACTGACGTTTCTAGTGGGAAAGCTGGGGTAGTGCCGATGCCTTTAGCCAAGCCGGATTCAGCAATCCCCGAAGGTGCAGATGAAACGGCTACCACTTTCGTCAAGCCCCCAGGAACCACACACAAACCGATCGTCTCCTCCTCATCTGCTGTCCCCTCGATCTTAGGAGAGGTATGTTAGCTTCTTTCGGCTCATCCTTACACGTTGGACGCGTACTGACGCTTTTTTCGGGCTGCCAGAGTTATGATATTTCAGGCTTGCTGACGTTCGACCCTGAATCCATCGAACCAACTCCCTCTGTTGCCGATGATGAACCACGAGCCAGGGCTGTTCCACCTCAATTCCAGCGTCTTAAAACCCTGCTGTCCTCCCCGATCGAAGAGTTGATCGAGGGTTCTGAGGAGGTGAAGAGCGTTCTTGCTGAAATAAAAGACCAACTCCCAGTAGCATTGCGGGTGAAGCTTTGGCCAGTTGTCACTCTGTCTTTCTTCGGGTCAAGGGTGAAGTTAGCTCGTGAGAGGATCAGTCTGCACCGCGCCCAACTTCCACTGAAGGCCAATATCGCAGACAGATGTCAGCAGCTCAACGAGAAAAAGGCGTCTCTTGATGCCAAAACTGACACCTCTGTCAGTACCGCCGAGCTCGCGTCCCTGAAAAGGGAGCTGGAAGATCTTGAAGAGAAGGTCCGGGCGACTAAACAGCTCATTCGCGACAAGGAAGAATCCATCGCCCGATCCCAAGACGAAGCAGAAAGCCTCAAGGCTCAACTGAAGACCGATCTGGCAGAAATACGTGCCCTGAACAAGCAGCTAGTGACAGGCAAGGACGAAGATGACGAAGCCGAGATCGCCGAGGTGGACCGTGTCCGTGCTGACGCCCTCCACGCCTTCGAGGCATTTCTTCAGTAGCTCGTTTATGTAAACTAGCATCTGCTTGTAACAGTTTGAACCTCTAGAGTCGATGGCTGTGCATCGGCTGAATATTTTGTTCATTGGCCGATTTTATGTATCGGCCCCCATAACTCACTGTCCATCATTATTATATTTTTTTTTATATTGGCCGATTTCGTGTATCGGACCCCATATCTCACTGTCCATCGTCCCACCTGCTTGAGAAATATTTTTTAAGATGCTGACCATTGACGGCTACTGGGAATTTCACGCCATCCAGCTCCTCCAGCATGTACGCGTTCCCTCTTAAAACCTGATCGACCCTTTATGGCCCGTGCCAATTTGGAGACCATTTACCGTATGCTGCATCCTTAGTCCCTAATGGCAGTACAGCTTCCCATACCAGATCGCCAACGTGGAACTCCTTTGGTCTCACTTTCTTATTATACGCACGAGCTACCTTGGCCTTGTTTTCTTTGATTTTCTCAAGCGACCACAGCCTAAGCTCAGTCAAATCCTCAACACTGTCACTCATCAGGGCCGCATATTCTTCAGTTGTTAGATCGTTCTGAAAAGTGACGCGCCTCGATCCAGCCGTAATTTCCCAGGGCAATACGGCTTCTTGTCCATAGACTAGATGGTATGGCGAGGTTTTTATCGCTCCATGACATGACATGCGATAAGCCCATAACGCCTCTGACAAAACCTCATGCCAACGCCTAGGGTGCTCATCGATCTTCCTCTTGATCAGGTTGATAAGGCTCTGGTTGGACGCTTCAGCTTGCCCATTTGCTTGAGCATAGTACGGAGATGATCGGATCAGCTTAATTCCCGTGTCCTCACAGAACTCTCTAAACTCGTAAGAAGTGAAGACCGAACCTCCATCGGTCGTGATCGTTTGGGGGATCCCGAATCTATGGATAACATGTTCCTTCACGAACTCGATAACATCCTTTGAGCTCACTGATTTCATAGGGACGGCTTCAACCCATTTAGTGAAATAATCAGTAATGGCCAAAATCCACATGTGGCCTTTGCTTGATGGAGGATTGATCTTGCCAATCATATCCATGCCCCAACCTCGGAATGGCCAAGGTTTGATGATGGGGTTCATTGCTGACGCGGGCACCATCTGAATTTTTCCAAATTTCTGACATGCTTGACACCCTTTTGTAACACCCTCAGAATCGGACCTATGCAAGTTTGAGCAAGATTCGCCAAACCCACATAGAAACGATTCAAAGGTGCCCACCAGGCACTTCCGTGCGGGTGGAAAACGAAGTAATAACATTACACAACAGTCCTCGATGGGACCCACAGAACAGATATATATACAACAGCGACTCAAAGAGTCAAGAATACAAATATAATATACAAAGATCCAAATCACCTTGAAAACGATATAGCGTCCAGCTACGGACAAGATGCAAATGGGGCTAAGAGCCCTGAAGAATAACCAATGGCGTCCATAACCCTGCCCAGGCCAAGTCGGAAGGGTAACCCTGCTAACGGCGTCGATCTCAAAACCTGCTTAAACAAAAGGGGGTGCCGACAAAGGGCAAAGGGAAAAGAAGGAGCGTCAGTACTGAGGCCAGTACACGGCGAGGCTAGAATTCGGCGGTCCTCGCCTACATAGGTATGGTGGACTGAGCGGCAGCGGCAGCATGCACTAAACAACCTATAGAGACTCGATACAACTGGCGGTTATCAGAGAGGGGTGAGAAAGACCTATTCGGCTACGACCTGATACTACCATCAAACAAACCCATCCTGGTATTTCCCCCTCGAGACCAACGAGGAAGTCAACCGAGGAACTCACACAGTTGGCAGTTTTACTTATTCAGTTATCGTTGCAGCAATTACTAGTCAGGTTTAGATAATCGTCCTGTTAAAATAAGCAGTGGGCACTTTTAGTTAACCATTCCGTGATAGTTGCAACATTTACTAATCAGGTACAGATAGCATGAGATAAACCCAAAACCCAGCAGTTGTTGGTACTTTTATTCAGCCATTTCGTTGTAGTTGCAATACTTACTAGTCAGGTACAATGGTCGCAAGCGACACTCCAAACAAGCATTTGTGGGCAGTATTAATTAGCCATTCCATTATAGTGAAGCTGATTACTAGTCATTATAAAGTCAAATTTACAGCAATAAACTTTAGTTATGCTTGTCTATGATCGAGATACTGTGCTCCAAGTCGTCCATATCCGCGGACACGGCTTTCATAAAGTTTTACCCGGCCGGGGTGCACCAATAGCAACACACGCTCGATCAACCTCGGAAAAACCAAATCAAAACCCAACGAGGCTTTCACGACTGAACAATCACAGGATTCAGAATTATTTCAGGGGGCCACCCCATTGAGTAGACCCGCAACGGAGCTAGCTGACTCCGAGACGGACTCAAGGTTTGCGTCAGTGGCTGTAAACGACTGGGAACCCGAAAGTGTGGCTGGGCTTGTCGATACCGCGAAAACACTCCGCTTACCTAAACAGTACAGTGTGCTCCTCGCACAAATGTAAATACATAAGTAGCATGGCATAAGTACAGGATCGTAAATAAAACCTCAAACTAGTTTGTGGCCCCAAGAAATAAGACTGAATCAAGCTCTGGCTCAGGGGGGTCCCATATACCTCCCGGATGTGGATAGCGCGATAAATCAAGGAACAGGTATCAAGTACTCGGGGTCTTACGGGACACAAGTGGGCGTTCGGAAACCAAATATTTTCTATCACCCACCGATGCCTCTGCTTATTTCAATTTTAGTTGTTAAACAGGAATTAAAGTGACGATAAGTAAAACTAGAATCATCTCCAACATCAACATGCGGCAATACATCAACAACTGTGGCACTGGACGACACGCAACAGCGCTTGAGCAAGCGACTTCGACGCGCAAGTCCAACTATCTACCAAACAACAGGCAATAGGATGTGTCCATGGCAATATAAGGCTGCAGGGGATATCACGGGTACGAAAACTAGAGCATCGCAACACAGATAGCAATAGATCAACATGAGGAAATAAATACTATAAAAGTAAGATGGGTAGAAAGGGGGAGATGCTCGCCTGAAAACATTGCCGAAGGGTTCGACCGAAGATCGGGGCGACGCTCACATCAACTCAACGGCCTTATCCGCGAAGAAGCAAAACACTAGAATAAACACCGGATGCAATATTTAATACAACGCAGAAGATCGGCATGATGCATGTATGATGCATGGCATGGCAAAGGTGCGATGCAATTAGGCCAATATTAAGCGGAACCAGGGTCCCGACAATTAATTAAACGGTTCAAGTTATTTAGCTACCCCGCAAATTAAATGTTGATTAACATGGCCGGAGATAGCACCGGTTCGCTACACAAATTTAAATGAGGCCAATATGAGACTAGATTTGCCCGCATATGGGCCCCACATTTAATTATTAGGTGAATCGGCATAAGGCCCCCAAACCACAGACAAGCATGCATGCATGAACAATTTAATATGCAACAATTTGATATTATTTATAAAAATAGGGTATCGAGGAAAAGGGTCACACATTAGGGTCTCGACGGTCTTGGGGTTCCGGGGTTCGGTCTCAGGGTTCAGGGTTCGACGGATTCGGTCTCGGCGGAAGCGTTCTCGGAGTTGGATACAAGGTGAAGAACTTGACGTTCCGGGAAGAAGGACTTGGTTTGGCGTCGGGGCGTAGCGGGTCCGCCCTGGTCGGTGCCGTTCTTGTCGTTCCGCAGATCTTGTCGGGTCCTCGAGGAAGTACTTGTCGCATCCGGGTTCTCGACGTGGCATCCGGGGAGAAGATCTTGTTGCATCCGGGGTCTCGGTTCAGTTCCGCCGGGATCGGTCTTGGTGCCCGGGGGTTCTCCAGGTCCGTGGTGCGTCCCTGAGATAGATCTTGGGGTACCGGCGTCATCGGGTTCCACCTTGCACATTGGTCGACGGAATGATGCAGATCTTGGTGACAAAACGCATCGGGGCTCTTGTGACGAGACGGTCATGTTCTTCGGGTGGCGATGTCGGTCTTGGGATTGGCGCCGGTGGATCTTGGCGAACCCATGAAGGCGAACTCGATCAGGACAGCGCCTGCTTACACCGCAAACCGGGGCCGGCCCTACTTGGGCATCTGCCCGAACACCTAGCGGGACACCCATCTGGTCAACGTCGAGACAGGCACAGGAGTGGCTACACGACGAGCTTGGACGGCAGGGACCCGAGGTGAGCTCATGGCAGGGACAAGGGTCGGCCTTGGGGGGCCCGTTGGCGAGCTCGGGTCGGCGGCGCTGCAAGGTCCATGGGGCGCTGGGAGGGCGAGGCCAAGGTCGGCGCGGTCGGGGTCGGAACGGTGGCGAGGGCGAGGCGGCGGAGCGAGCACGGGGAGCCGGTGGAGGTCGGGGTACCGGCGGAAGAGGGGCGGCTGCCGCGGTGGAGGCGGAGGAGGCGACGGGGCCGGCGCCGTAGGGGAGGACGACGCCGGGCGGCTGGCGGCGCTGCTCGGTGGGTGTCCGGGCAGAGGCGGCGGAGGCCGACGGGGGAGAGCCCTGGCGGCGAGGGGCCTCGGGTCCGACGGGGTCGGCCAGAGGTGGGCGGGGACGCGGCCGGGCGCCGGCGCGGGAGCGGCCGCGGAGAGCTCCGGCGAGGAGGGAGGCGAGGTGGAGGGAGAGGGGCGCGGGGCGAGCTCGGGAGAGGGTCGCCGGCGAGCGGGGCACCGAGGGAGAGGGCGGCGACGGTGGGGAGCGAGCAGAGGAGAGAAGGTTGCGGGGGAGGTTGGGGACGAGCGCGTCGGGAGGCGTCGCGGCGTCCGGCGAGGCGGTGGCCGACGGAGGCCTGGGCGCGGTCGGAGGAGCGGGCCGGCCTGGGAGGCGGCAGAGAGAGGCGCGGGCGGGGTTCCAGGAGGAGCGGGGCGAGCGGGGGAAAAAGAGGAGAGGAGGAAGGAGGGTGGAGCGACGGGGCAGGTGGGGCGCGGGAGGATCCCGAGGCGGGTGCGGTCGGGTCTGGGGTGGAGGCGTGGCGTGCGTGGCTTGCGGGGAGTGCGGGGTGGGCCAGGAGGGGCCGGGGTGCGCGCGGTGTGAACGCGGGCCAGGCGGGAAAAGGCAGGGGAAAAGGAGGTGGTGGGCCAGGGCGGCAGGGGTGTGCTGGCTCGGCTGAAGGGGAAGGAGAGAGAGGGAAAAGAAAAGGAGAGGGAGTGGGGTAGGTGGCAGATTCTGGTTGGTTGGGGAGAGAGGGGAGCCGAGGTGGCGAGCTGCTACTGGTTGGGGTGAGGTGGAGGGTTGGGCTGGGTAGGTAGTTTGGTAGCTATAGGATTATGGTGGACCGATTTTAAAAAAAACAGGGGTGGTCATTTGGGTCTATTCGGCCCGTTCGACTGCCCCACTAAAAATAAATTAAATGTTTTAATATTTTAAACGGGGCTTTTGAAAACCATTGCCAGACGAAACAATTTAATCCGGAGTACCGGGTCTGCGTTTGATTAAAGACGGGCCGTTTTAGAAAACAAAAATAGGGTTTTCTGCAATTAGTTTTATGCAAGCAAATGCAAGATGATGACGATGCTCAAATGCAATGTGGCATGATGACATGAGCATGCGGTCATGATGATGCAATGCACAAAACAACGCGATTTTCTAGTAGTGGTTTCGCGGGATGCCACAATTCGACACCACTAACAATGGATCTCGCCCTCGAGATCCGCCTCATGGTACCGGAAAGAAGGTCGGCGATCTGATCCTTCGTGCTTCGTGTAGTTCCTCGCGACACCACTAACAAGAGGTCGTTGTCCGTGATCGCCGAGAGAACACTCCGGAAAACAAAAGGTCGGAGGTAGAGGCATCAACAAATAAAGCCACCTCTAGCTTCCGATGGATGGAGTAAACTGCTGGATCCACTGATTCGATGTACATGAGCGAATGATAAGAGTAGTCGGATGGTGATCAGTCCATCGCGCACCCAAACCATTACTCTGCACACGAATAGGCGGATTATGCAACCAACTCTCGGAATTAGACTGAAGATCTCGACAAACGAGGTTCGGAAACAAAGGAGTGACGCAGACTCTGCATCGGATCTGGCATAGAGGATGTCGTCGCGTCGGAAAACACCGGCAGGCACAAACAAGGAACAAAGAATGGTACCACCGTAGACGGATTCCTCGGATAGCTCAAACTCCAGATGGTAGAACACCGTTATCGAAGAAGGAAGCGAAACCCTGAAGGTACGACGGAAAACCCAACCACGAGAAATCCTGGACTCGAAGAGAGAGAAGAGAAGAGCGGATTCAAAACGCGTAGAGATAAGAGGAGAATAGCAGAGGGGTAAGGAGTAAAATCAGACCTAATCAGAACTATCCAACCGGTTTTGCAAAATAGTTTTGACACTCTATTGCGGCCGTTAGCTAGGTTATCCTACAGGCTGGAGTTGTGGGGTATCGTAACTGCTGAGCTCTGATACCACTCTGTAACACCCTCAGAATCGGACCTATGTAAGTTTGAGCAAGATTCGCCAAACCCGCATAGAAACGATTCAAAGGTGCCCACCAGGCACTTCCGTGCAGGTGGAAAACGAAGTAATAACATTACACAACAGTCCTCGATGGGACCCACAGAACAGATATATATACAACAGCGACTCAAAGAGTCAAGAATACAGATATAATATAAAAAAATCCAAATCACCTTGAAAACGATATAGCGTCCAGCTACGGACAAGATGCAAATGGGGCTAAGAGCCCTGAAGAATAACCAATGGCGTCCATAACCCTGCCCAGGCCAAGCCGGAAGGGTAACCCTGCTAACGGCGTCGATCTCAAAACCTGCTTAAACAAAAGGGGGTGACAAAGGGCAAAGGGAAAAGAAGGAGCGTCAGTACTGAGGCCAGTACACGGTGAGGCTAGAATTCGGCGGTCCTCGCCTACATAGGTATGGTGGACTGAGCGGCAGCGGCAGCATGCACTAAACAACCTATAGAGACTCGATACAACTGGCGGTTATCAGAGAGGGGTGAGAAAGACCTATTCGGCTACGACCTGATACTACCATCAAACAAACCCATCCTGGTATTTCCCCCTCGAGACCAACGAGGAAGTCAACCGAGGAACTCACACAGTTGGCAGTTTTACTTATTCAGTTATCGTTGCAGCAATTACTAGTCAGGTTTAGATAATCGTCCTGTTAAAATAAGCAGTGGGCACTTTTAGTTAACCATTCCGTGATAGTTGCAACATTTACTAATCAGGTACAGATAGCATGAGATAAACCCAAAACCCAGCAGTTGTTGGTACTTTTATTCAGCCATTTCGTTGTAGTTGCAATACTTACTAGTCAGGTACAATGGTCGCAAGCGACACTCCAAACAAGCATTTGTGGGCAGTATTAATTAGCCATTCCATTATAGTGAAGCTGATTACTAGTCATTATAAAGTCAAATTTACAGCAATAAACTTTAGTTATGCTTGTCTATGATCAATATACTGTGCTCCAAGTCGTCCATATCCGCGGACACGGCTTTCAGAAAGTTTTACCCGGCCGGGGTGCACCAATAGCAACACACGCTCGATCAACCTCGGAAAAACCAAATCAAAACCCAACGAGGCTTTCACGACTGAACAATCACAGGATTCAGAATTATTTCAGGGGGCCACCCCATTGAGTAGACCCGCAACGGAGCTAGCTGACTCCGAGACGGACTCAAGGTTTGCGTCAGTGGCTGTAAACGACTGGGAACCCGAAAGTGTGGCTGGGCTTGTCGATACCGCGAAAACACTCCGCTTACCTAAACAGTACAGTGTGCTCCTCGCACAAACGTAAATACATAAGTAGCATGGCATAAGTACAGGATCGTAAATAAAACCTCAAACTAGTTTGTGGCCCCAAGAAATAAGACTGAATCAAGCTCTGGCTCAGGGGGGTCCCATATACCTCCCGGATGTGGATAGCGCGATAAATCAAGGAACAGGTATCAAGTACTCGGGGTCTTACGGGACACAAGTGGGCGTTCGGAAACCAAATATTTTCTATCACCCACCGATGCCTCTGCTTATTTCAATTTTAGTTGTTAAACAGGAATTAAAGTGACGATAAGTAAAACTAGAATCATCTCCAACATCAACATGCGGGAATACATCAACAACTGTGGCACTGGACGACACGCAACAGCGCTTGAGCAAGCGACTTCAACGCGCAAGTCCAACTATCTACCAAACAACAGGCAATAGGATGTGTCCATGGCAATATAAGGCTGCAGGGGATATCACGGGTACGAAAACTAGAGCATCGCAACACAGATAGCAATAGAACAACAGGAGGGAATAAATACTATAAAAGTAAGATGGGTAGAAAGGGGGAGATGCTTTCCTGAAAACATTGCCGAAGGGTTCGACCGAAGATCGGGGCGACGCTCACATCAACTCAACGGCCTTATCCGCGAAGAAGCAAAACACTAGAATAAACACCGGATGCAATATTTAATACAACGCAGAAGATCGGCATGATGCATGTATGATGCATGGCATGGCAAAGGTGCGATGCAATTAGGCCAATATTAAGCGGAACCGGGGTCCCGACAATTAATTAAACGGTTCAAGTTATTTAGCTACCCCGCAAATTAAATGTTGATTAACATGGCCGGAGATAGCACCGGTTCGCTACACAAATTTAAATGAGGCCAATATGAGACTAGATTTGCCCGCATATGGGCCCCATATTTAATTATTAGGTGAATCGGCATAAGGCCCCCAAACCACAGACAAGCATGCATGCATGAACAATTTAATATGCAACAATTTGATATTATTTATAAAAATAGGGTATCGAGGAAAAGGGTCACACATTAGGGTCTCGACGGTCTTGGGGTTCCGGGGTTCGGTCTCAGGGTTCAGGGTTCGACGGATTCGGTCTCGGCGGAAGCGTTCTCGGAGATGGATACAAGGTGAAGAACTTGACGTTCCGGGAAGAAGGACTTGGTTTGGCGTCGGGGCGTAGCGGGTCCGCCCTGGTCGGTGTCGTTCTTGTCGTTGCGCAGATCTTGTCGGGTCCTCGAGGAAGTACTTGTCGCATCCGGGTTCTCGACGTGGCATCTGGGGAGAAGATCTTGTTGCATCCGGGGTCTCGGTTCAGTTCCGCCGGGATCGGTCTTGGTGCCCGGGGGTTCTCCAGGTCCGTGGTTCGTCCCTGAGATAGATCTTGGGGTACCGGCGTCATCGGGTTCCACCTTGCACATTGGTCGACGGAATGATGCAGATCTTGGTGACAAAACACATCGGGGCTCTTGTGACGAGACGGTCATGTTCTTCGGGTGGCGATGTCGGTCTTGGGATTGGCGCCGGTGGATCTTGGCGAACCCATGAAGGCGAACTCGATCAGGACAGCGCCTGCTTACACCGCAAACCGGGGCCGGCCCCACTTGGGCATCTGCCCGAACACCTAGCGGGACACCCATCTGGTCAACGTCGAGACAGGCACAGGAGTGGCTACACGACGAGCTTGGACGGCAGGGACCCGAGGTGAGCTCATGGCAGGGACAAGGGTCGGCCTTGGGGGGCCCGTTGGCGAGCTCGGGTCGGCGGCGCTGCAAGGTCCGTGGGGCGCTGGGAGGGCGAGGCCGAGGTCGGCGCGGTCGGGGTCGGAACGGTGGCGAGGGCGAGGCGGCGGAGCAAGCACGGGGAGCCGGTGGAGGTCGGGGTACCGGCGGAAGAGGGGCGGCTGCCGCGGTGGAGGCGGAGGAGGCGACGGGGCCGGCGCCGTAGGGGAGGACGACGCCGGGCGGCTGGCGGCGCTGCTCGGTGGGTGTCGGGGCAGAGGCGGCGGAGGCCGACGGGGGAGAGCCCTGGCGGCGAGGGGCCTCGGGTCCGACGGGGTCGGCCAGAGGTGGGCGGGGACGCGGCCGGGCGCCGGCGCGGGAGCGGCCGCGGAGAGCTCCGGCGAGGAGGGAGGCGAGGTGGAGGGAGAGGGGCGCGGGGCGAGCTCGGGAGAGGGTCACCGGCGAGCGGGGCACCGAGGGAGAGGGCGGCGACGGTGGGGAGCGAGCAGAGGAGAGAAGGTTGCGGGGGAGGTTGGGGACGAGCGCGTCGGGAGGCGTCGCGGCGTCCGGCGAGGCGGTGGCCGACGGAGGCCCGGGCGCGGTCGGAGGAGCGGGCCGGCCTGGGAGGCGGCAGAGAGAGGCGCGGGCGGGGTTCCAGGAGGAGCGGGGCGAGCGGGGGAAAAAGAGGAGAGGAGGAAGGAGGGTGGAGCGACGGGGCAGGTGGGGCGCGGGAGGATCCCGAGGCGGGTGCGGTCGGGTCCGGGGTGGAGGCGTGGCGTGCGTGGCTTGCGGGGAGTGCGGGGTGGGCCAGGAGGGGCCGGGGTGCGCGCGGTGTGAACGCGGGCCAGGCGGGAAAAGGCAGGGGAAAAGGAGGTGGTGGGCCAGGGCGGCAGGGGTGTGCTGGCTCGACTGAAGGGGAAGGAGAGAGAGGGAAAAGAAAAGGAGAGGGAGTGGGGTAGGTGGCAGATTCTGGTTGGTTGGGGAGAGAGGGGAGCCGAGGTGGCGAGCTGCTACTGGTTGGGGTGAGGTGGAGGGTTGGGCTGGGTAGGTAGTTTGGTAGCTATAGGATTATGGTGGACCGATTTTAAAAAAAACAGGGGTGGTCGTTCGGGTCTATTCGGCCCGTTCGACTGCCCCACTAAAAATAAATTAAATGTTTTAATATTTTAAACGGGGCTTTTGAAAACCATTGCCAGACGAAACAATTTAATCCGGAGTATCGGGTCTGCGTTTGATTAAAGACGGGCCGTTTTAGAAAACAAAAATAGGGTTTTCTGCAATTAGTTTTATGCAAGCAAATGCAAGATGATGACGATGCTCAAATGCAATGTGGCATGATGACATGAGCATGCGGTCATGATGATGCAATGCACAAAACAACGCGATTTTCTAGTAGTGGTTTCACGGGATGCCACACCTTTGTAGTACTTAAAACAGTCCTCAAGCATGGTGGGCCAATAAAACCCTGATCGCCTGATCAACCATTTCATCTTGTGAGCCGATTGGTTAGTTCCACAGGCGCCTTCGTGTACCTCGTGCAGGAGCCGATTGGCCTCGGTTGGCCCTAGACATTTGAGCAACAACCCTTCCAGGGTCCTGTACTTCATGGCCTTGTACCTTATCCGTTTAGGTGCCCCCCGAGCCGAATCTTTCAAGTAATTGAAGATATCGGCTCTCCAGTCGTCCGTCTCCAGGAACTGAACTTGAACATCAGTTCCCTCTGCTACGTCCTTGTAGCCTGAAGCCATTTGTGCGAGATCATTTGCCTCTATATTCTGCGATCGCGGGATCCAGTTAAAGTTTATGTACCGGAACTGTGCCATGAGCTCACGACATTGCAACCATAATGGGAAGAGAGACTCGCTCTCACACTTGTATTCCTCCGTGAGCTGGGAAATCACCAATTTGGAGTCTCCAAAAATTTCCACTGCTTCTGCTCCAGCTTCGATGAGCAACTCCATTCCCTTGTGTATCGCCTCATATTCAGCGACGTTGTTGGTGCGAGGGGCAGATAACCTGATAGAGAAGGAAAATGTTGCCCCCGGGGCGACACGAGTAGCATGCCGATGCCGCACCCATCGTCACAAACCGATCCATCGAAAAACATAGCCCACGCTCGTATAGACAGTGCTGCTATATTAGTGTTGATCCTTTCAGCGATAAGGTCGGCCAATGCCTGTCCCTTAACTGCTTTCGCGGGTTGATACCGGATGTCAAACTCCGATAATGCAAACATCCATTTGCCCAGTCGGCCTTTCAACATAGGAGCCGACAGCATGTCTTTATGACATCTGATTTGCATATGATGACAATCTCCGCCGATAGCAGAATGTGGCGCAGCTTGGTGCAGGTGAAAAACAGGCAGAGGCACAACTTGTCGATCTCAGGATACCTTGTCTCTGCATCCAGTATCCTTCTGCTGATGTAAAATACAACTCGCTCCAGCCCATCATAAACTTGCACCACCACTGAGGCGATGGACGTGTAAGCTACTGATAAGTAAATGTAGAATGGCCTATCCGGCTGGGGCGGAACCAATACTGGCGGCTTCGTCAGATATTCTTTGATCTCGTCGAAGGCTCGTTGTTGTTCTGCCCCCCAGCTGAACTCCTCGTCAGATTTAATCTTCACCAGTCCCATGAACGGCTCTATTCTTCCTGACAGATTGGAGATGAATCTTCTGACGAAGTTGATCTTGCCGATGAGAGACTGCAGTTCTTTCTTCGTGGTAGGTGGCTTCATTGTTCGCACTGCCTCCTGACTTTTCAGGCCGATCTCAATTCCGCGTTCATGGACCAAGAACCCCAAGAACTGACCGGCCGTCACCCCAAAGGCACACTTTTTTGGATTCATCCGTAGCCCGAATTTTCTTGTTCGGTCCAGGACGCGTTGCAGATCGTCCAAGTGTCCTTGTACTGAAGCAGACTTGACCACCACGTCATCGATGTAAATTTCCACCAGCTTGCCGATCAGATCATGGAAAATGTAATTCATGGCCCTTTGGTATGTGGCACCGGCATTCTTTAGTTCAAATGTCATGACTACATATTCAAACAACCCCACCGAACCTGGGACTCTGAACGCAGTCTTGTGTATGTCTTCTGGAGCCATAAAAATTTGGTTGTAACCGGCATTGCCATCCATGAAGCTCAAGATCTTATGACCAGCCGCTGCGTTGATTAACGTTTCTGCCACCGGCATCGGATACTCATCCTTTGGAGTAGCTCTATTGAGATCCCGAAAATCTATGGCAACACGCCAGCGGCCATCCTTTTTCTCTACAGGTACGATACTAGAAATCCACTCAGCATACCTGCATGGCCTGATTAACTTGGCTGTCAACATTTTCTCGACCTCTTTCTTGACTTCTGCCAAAATTTCGGCCTTCATCTGTCGTGCTCGCTGCTGGAATGGACGAAATCCTTTTTTAAGCGGGAGTCGATGCTCAATGATGCTCCTGTCTAATCCAGGCATCTCTGTATAGTCCCAAGCGAAGCAGTCTGGATATTCTTTCAACAGAGCTATCATCGGACCCTGCAGACTCGGATCTAACTTCTTGCTGATAAATGTTGGTCGTGGCTTATCCCCAGGACCGATGTCGATTTCCTCTAGTTCATCAGCGGATGTAAACCCATACCCTAGCTTTCCGTCACCTGTTAAATCGATGCTAAACACAGGGCAAACAATAGGTGAGGATAATAAAAATAATTTGGGCCGATTGCCTGAATCGGCCCCCTTTTTGATTGCATTAGTCAAGGACGGTTTACACCTTATTTGTGTTTTACAATGGCAGGGAATCTCCCTGCTACGACTACATGATCTGCTTGTCGTAAGATTGCTGCTTTTTGATTTTTGTGGCCGATCGCAGGGATCGGCCGTACCACGTACGATTGTGGACTTTGCTACTCTGTCAGGCCAGTGGATAAGACCAGCCTCACCCTGTTTTTTGTAGCTTCAATGCGCTCACAGCCGTCTAGACTGATTCCAGAGATCGGCTCTTGGTCTTCTGCTTCCCAGATGTTCATGCCAGCTATGGAGATCTCGATAGAATCATCTGCATGAATGACCTCCACCTCATCTCCATCCCACTGTATTAGGCACTGGTGCATCATGGATGGAATGCAGCAGTTAGCATGAATCCAATCTCTCCCTAGCAAGACAGCGTAGGTGCTTTTGCTGTCCACGACGAAGAATGACGTAGGGATGATTTTTCTGCCCACGTTCAGATCCACGTTCAGTACGCCTTGCGTTTCTGAAGTTTGGCCGTTGAAGTCGCTTAACGTGACGTTGGTTTTGATCAGATCTGTAGTGGAGCGTCCCAAACGCCGTAGCATGGAGTATGGCATTATATTGACTGCTGCTCCAGTGTCCACCAACATCTTGCTGACAGGCTGCCCATTGATGTAACCTCGTAGGTACAGGGCTTTCAGATGTTTGTAGCCCTTCTCACGTGGCTTCTCAAAGATAACCGGCCGTTGGCCGCAGTCAAAATGTGCCACTGGTAGCTCGTTGGTTCTTGGCGCGCAGAACTCTGACGGAAGTATGAATACCATGTTTGTGCCAGCCGATGTCTTTGCATCGTCTTTTACCGGTTTGGGGCGCCACTCTTTCTTTTTCGGGCGATCTTCCGTTTCCAAGGTCTGCCGAATCTTAACGGCCAGATCGGGCCGTGCTTTCTTTAAAGCGTGGAGATACTGCGCTTTGGCTTCCTCCAAGTTACGCAGCCGCTGTACTCTACACTTTTGGGTGTGTCTGAGTCCGTCGGGACACCACCTTGGCCGGTGGTATCTGTCTTTTTCTTTGTCATCCATTGGCTCCTCGAGATCTTTTGCTCGAGCGGACTCCCTGTATCGGCTCTGAGGTGGGAGAGGCCCTAGACGCTAAACCCTAACACTGGCCCCGTGTCCTCCTTCTGCTGTCCACATTCCGGGTAGTTATCGATTGTAGGCAATCGGCTCATTCCCGCATCCCAGCAATACTTGAAGAAAGGACAATCCCAATGTTTGTCTGCGCCTTCCTTTTCTTTTGACGCCCCCCTAGTGAGGTGCTCATATCCTTCATCGTTTCCATTGCGCCGGCGATGTCGGTCATACTGACGCTCATACTTGTTAAGGAGATGCGTGGAATGTGGCTTCTGATATCGCATGCTCCTCACCTGTTCCTCAGTTAGATACCGCCTGTCATCGTAGCTAGGCCGGTCGCGTGGACTAGCCTCCTCTCTTTCTTTGCCCCGAGAGCGACCGTCTTCCTCCTTATATGCGCCACGGTGGTAAACAGGTCCTGCCATATTAACATCGAACGAGAAATCCAACTAACGCCTTGTGGACTGGCTGTGTTCTACCATGTTGACGCCGGGAAACAGGTTGGTGTCTACTTTCATGGCGAATTGCCCCAGGATCAGACGACCCTGCTCTATCGCCGTTTGGATCTGGCGACGTAGCTCTTTGCAGTCATTGGTGGTGTGGGTGAACGAGTGATGCCACTTGCAGTATGGTCTTCCGTTCATCTCTTGAGCCGTAGGGATTTTGTGGCCTTCGGGTAACTTCAGCTGCTTTTCTTTCAGCAGCAAATCGAATATCTGCTCAGCTTTGCTCACATCGAAGTCGAACCCTTTTGCAGGCCCTTGTTGTTTCACCCATTTGCAGGATACAGGATCTGCCCCCCGAGCCCATTCGGCCACGGCCACCTCCTGGTCTTGCGTAGGATCTTCTTCTTCTGTATCGACCAGGCCTATCGGACGTTTGAACTTGTCTTGGTACAACTCAGGGTGGCGCTGTTCATACATCGTCAGCTTCTGGGCCATGTGCGCCAATGAGTTGTACTCTACTTGGAAAGCTAGATCCTTGATAGGTGCTGAGAGACCCAACGCTGCCAGCTCGACTGCTTCCTTTTCAGTTAACCGAGCTGAGTAACATCGGTTCTTGACAGTCCTGAAGCGCTGGATGTACTCGGCTACAGTTTCTCCCCGCTTTTGCCGCACCTGTGCCAGGTCTGCAATGCCAGCCTCGGTAGCCTCTGAATGATACTGAATGTGGAACTGCTCTTCCAGTTGCTTCCAGGTCTGGATCGAATCAGGTGGCAGCGAGGTGTACCACCCAAAAGCTGGTCCTGTCAGAGATTGCGCAAAGAATCTTACGCGCAACTGATCCGATGCTGAAATCATGCCTAACTGTGCCAGGTATCGGCTCACGTGCTCGATCGAGCTCGACCCTTCTGACCCGCTAAACCTTGAGAACTCAGGGAGCCGATACTTGGGTGGCAGCGGAATCAGGTCAAACTCATTGGGGTACGGCTTTGAATAGCCGATTGTCCTTCTCTTCGGCACGAAGCCGAACTGGTCTCTCAAGATGGTACGGATTTGCTCCACTGTTTGGGCTGCAGGGGCTAGATTCTCATGACTCGTTCCAGTGGCATACTTGGCTAGCCACGCCTGCTTGTCGGCGTCCATCCCAGACATCGTTGCTCCAGAAACGCCTGCTCCTGAAACCCCTGCTCCAGGAACTCCTGCCGCAGAAATCCCTGCGGTCGCAATCTGGTTGGTGCGTGTCAGGTTATTGCAGTCCGGCACGTAGGTGCACACATATCCATGTGGGATTTCTTTAGGTGGCTCAAACAGGAACTGGCAATCGCCTGGTTCGCCTCCGACCTTGTAGACGACGTACGCCGCTGCCCCTGGTGGCTCCGGAGCTGCAAGTGTGAATGGCAGCGGTGGCCTGGCCTGGAGTGGTCTTTCTCCCTGGTGAGTCCCCAGAGTAGGCCCCGACGGAGAGTACTGATGTTTCATGATCTCCTGAACTACGCGAACTGCAATCCGCTCGAAAGCGTTCACCAGGCTCTCAGAATGGCGGTGAAGAGAATGAGCCACCATGTAGTTGACTTCCTGTCGCAGAGCTCTGGTGCGCTCCTCTGAAGGAACAGACAGATCCACCTCATCAAGAGCACCCTCGGGTGAGAACCCTTTCCACCTGATGCCATGCTTACGAGTCCTCTCAAAAGAGCCGATGAGATCGGCTTCGAAGAGAGCTTTGATGTCATCATACTTTGCATTGTGCTCCTCAGGCAGATCGTCGTACGTGACCGGTCTGTTCTCCATCGCAGCGTCGGATGTTGATGTAGACGTTGTTGAAGGTCCCACCGGGCGTGCCAGAATGTGTTGCCTACCAAAACCCACCGGCGAGCAGCGACGGGCAACACGGAGAGCCGGGAGGCTCCCAGGACTGCTGGTGGGCCCTGGTCCCTCGGGCAACGGCCCGCAAAACTCTGGCACACGTCCTTGCTTGGTTCGAGGGCGTGCCACCTGACCTATACCTGGTCAGGAAGGTGAAGGATTGCTTCGATTGGTTTCCTGCATGGTAAACAAGTATACGTAAAATTCGAGCCGTGACCGGCTCCCAGGTTTCGGCTCCTAGAGCCGATTATCCCATGGTTCTGTATTAGATCTACGATAACATGGGGTTTTGCTTCATCAATACAAGTTAAATCGATCTACGACAGTTTAACGTTTTCACCACATAATTGGAACATCCTACACGTAATTGAGCCTGGTAGATACAAAAGATGATAGAAAACTAACCCTAGAGAAGGCCTAAAAACCAACGTAAAGTCAATTCCCGGAACAACTCTCTCGGATCGGCAAACCATATCTTATATACTACTGGATCGTTCAACCCGTTTGCAAGGCCTGATCATGTAGATATCAAACTAAACCTTGGAGAACAAGGCACAACTATAACAGATCAAATCGACTTAAATAAAGATCAAGCAAGGTGCCACCCTTACACCCGGGAAAAGGTGCAAAGGCGGCGAGATAACTAGAGGCAGCATAACTAAACGATCATAGCAAAAGAGTACCGATGCTAGCCTAAACAAATCTATGATAATAGTGTTACTCGCCATCAACAAGGCTTCAGTACGAGTAACACTAGATAACGCATAAGTAGATACTTCCTAGATCGCAAGATGCGATCTAGGCAGCATGGCACTTACCCGAGAAAAACCCTAGAAACAAGGGGTGGCGATGCGCCGAGATTGTGTTTGTTGTGAACGTGATTGTCCTCCTTTTCTCAATAACCTTCGGTACATATTTATAGTCCGGAGACTTTCTATCTTTGGAATAACTCTACAACTTTATCTCTTACCTAAATCGAAACGGAACCTATTACAATATAAGATACACGGGCAATTTAGCCCAAATCAACGCACGAGGCCGATTCAACGACACGTTGCATATACGTATCTTCTAAGCCCATCTTGATTGCGGCCCAACTCCTCCTTTGGCCAAAATATGGCGATAACAGAAACATGTGCATGTTGGACTTTTTTCACGCTCATTCCTCCCTGTTTCGAACTTGGCAACGCTGATCGATGCATCAACCGTTTATACAGGCTGGTGAATCCCCCATGTCAGCCTCTCATTGGAAGAAACATGTGCATGCTAGAATTTTTTCTCGCTCGCGCCTCCCTCTTTGGAACTTGGCAACGTTGCTCGATGTGGCACCATATGTATAAGGTCTCGCTGATGGGTCCCACATGTCAATATCTTTTTTTTGAAATGACATATCAATATCTCTGTAAATGAAACATGTGTATGATGGACTTTTTTTTGGCTATGTCTGCTGTTTTGACCTTGTAAACATAGCTAGATGTGGCAGTCATGTATGGTCTTGCTCCTGGCGCCCACATGTCAGCCTCTCTGATATGTCATGGTTAGTGGGTCCATGATGCCAGCCTCTCTGTACAAGTACTTAAGTTATTTTTTCAAACATGCGCATTAAGAGGGACATTGCAGGCTGGTGGGTATACCATGTCAGCCTCTCCATATATAAATACTTGCTAGAAGAAAATTAACACGGACGCTACAGGATGGTGGGTCCGCCATGTCAGCCTCTGCGTAAAGCAATATTGCTAGAATAAAATTAAGAGGGACGCTGCAGGCTGGTGGGTCCGCCATGTCATCCTCTCTGTAAAGCAATATTGCAAGAAGAAAATTAAGAGGGACGCTGCAGGCTTGTGGGTCTGCCATGTCAGCCTCTCCGCAAATAAATATTGCTAGAAGAAAATTAAGAGGGACGCTGCAGGCTGGTGGGTCCGCCATGTCAGCCTCTCCGTAAAGCAATATTGCTAGAAAAAATTAAAAGGGACGCTTTAGTCTGGTGGCTCTGCCATATTAGCCTCTGCATAAAGAAATATTTCTAGAAGAAAATTAAGGGAGACACTGCAGGCTGGTGGGTCTGTCATGTCAGCCTCTCCGTAAAGCAATATTGCTAGAATAAAATTAAGAGCGACGCTGCATGCTGGTGGGTCCGTCATATCAGCCTCTCTGTAAAGAACTATTGATAGAAAAAAATAATGTAAACCCCAAATTTTTTTGTCAAGCATAGAGGATTCAAACTCAAGACATCACACATATAACTGCGTGTGTTTCCACTACAACAAAGAAATCTGAAGATACTAGATTTCATCTCGTTGTTACTAAACTTTGTATTCTGCTGTGGATCCGCCATATTCAGAACAAAGACCTCACCGACGGAGGGGAAAAAGCGATAATTCTTTTGAAAAATATATTCACTTAAAAATATCAAAAGAACCAGAAACACACACCGCGTGTGCCAAAACTGGTATCCAATGAATTTACTTAGTGAAATCACACTCACCACTGTCCAAAACATAACCAACGGTTTCGATGAAACACATGCAAAAAATCTAGAGCAAACAACCCACACACAACAACAGAACTTTTCAAAATTCAGTAGCATTTGAATGATTCAGCATTATAGAATAATACATAGAAAATAAATAGATTCCTAGTTCATATTCAGTAGCACTTGACCAATTCAGCAACATTTCAAAATGACTGATTTAACAATACAAACACTAAAATCAATAGCAGTACAGAGGGAACCAGACCTCACCGACGGAGTGGGAAAAGACAATAATTCTTCTGGTTTGATTGATATATTCATGTAAAAATATATAAAGAATCAGAGACACATACCACGTGTGCCAAAACTGCACTGGTATCCAATGACTTCACTTGGTGAAATCACACTGTATCTTTACCCTCTCTGACTCTCATCACTATCCAAAACACAACCAATAGTTCCGATAAAACACAGGCAAAAGCTCTAGTGCAAGCAACCCAGCAGCAGCGACAAAACTTTTCACAAATTCAGTAACATTTGAATGCTTCAGCAGTACAGAACTAGACAAATAAAATATCAACAGATTCCTAGTTCATATTCAGCAGCACTTGACCAATTTAGCCGCATTTCAAAATGACTAATTTAGAAATACAAACACTGAAATTCAATAGTAGTATAGAGAGAACCAGTTCTTATTTTAGCTCTAAAAACCATGCCAACAATCAATTTTCCCTTTTCTCCAAACACGCTCAAATCACTGGAGTGAGCAAAACTGACGATCAATTCTGCTTTTGTGTGCAACCTCCTCCTCACATATTAAGATGGAACACAATCATTGTCATATAGTTGGTTTTGGTTATATAGGGAACTGTCATATAGATACAAATATACCATACTAGTACGTACTAGTCATAGATCCAATCGAACAAAAGGTTATCATGGTTTTACTACCCATATATAATGAGTGGAGATAAGACAACCACATAATTAATTATGATAGCATGCGACCAAAGAGCTAAAATCCTGGGAACTGCATGACCAGACTGCTGCATTCAGGGCAGCAAGATACATCAACCTTGTCCATTCTTCCAATGGTAAGTTTGACTGTTTTCCGGAACTTGGTCCACCTAGAAGTAGCTGCCAAGCGCCCATCAGTCCAGTTAGTGGCGTAGCATCCCTCGACTTGCACTCCTTCGCTCTGCATCATGAATAATATTGTGCCCTTTTGTCTGGCCTCGAGTTGCTTTGTTGCACTCTTAGGCAATTTCTAAGTCAAAGAAAGAGATAGACGCATAATTAATAAGAGCAATGAACTGAATTATGTGAAACTTGAGAAGACACTGAGAGAAGTTTATCTTCCGCCACTCACAAACATAATCTGGTGCGACCTTGAGATGACACATGTGTAGGATACGATCTGACAAGGAGCTTGCGCCGATGCCTGTGCTAGGGCTGGTGCAGTAGCTGGTGCTGGTGCAGGAACAAGGACTGGCGAAGGAGATTGTGCCATTTCCTGTGCTAGGGCTGGTGCTGGTGTAGGAGTTGGTACCAATGCAGTTAATGGAAGAGGGGCTTGTGCAATATCTAGAACCGGTGCCGGCGTCGGCGCCAGTAGCTTGATGCTAGATTTCTTCTGACGGGTAGGTAGGCTGACTTTAGGGATGGTATATAAGAAAAATGGTTCTTATACTCCAACAATTACTCACAAGACAGTGATCATAGGATGTGATGAGTATACAAGCAAATTAAGTTACTACTACCTCCAATCTTTCTCCTTCGGTCAACAGGTGTCGGAGCATGAACTAGGTCCTGTGCTGGTGCGGGTGCCGGTGCCAGCAGCTTGATGCTGGTTACCTTATGGGGGAGGTAAGGGGACTGCATGAGTGGTCATAGAGGCATATGATATGTGTACAAGCAAAATGGTTCAGAGAGGCATATAGAGAAAAAAGAGAAGAGAAAAAATGCACCATTCCCATGGTAAATAAAGGATCACTGAGATGCTCACTGTCTGTTGCCTTGTCATTTTGATATGGGATAGCTCCTGTATCATGGGGAAAGGGGTACCCGTTGGCGGTTCTCTATGATACACATGTATTTACAATGACAAGAACTTACCGGTAACTAAAGTTGAGTAGCATGAGGAACGGCCCTCGTACTCAAGGGACATGAGATTTCTAGTTTATGGTCTGTCAAGCATATAACTCATATTGGACCTCACTTTAAACCTAACCATCTAAAGATGCCTATGATAGGGGCAATGAGAGCTCAAAGGGGCAATGAGAGCTCAAAGCTAATGAGTACCATACTTTCAACATTTGGAAGCCTTTCAAAATTTTCAAAACCTTTTCACTTCTTTGTTAAGTCACCACTTATTCTATGAGCACGTTCTTGAGAGCATAGTTGTCATTCTTAGTATAATGTGCTTGTCTCAAAACTTGGTTAATTATGACATAACTTTGATGCTTGTATCTTTGATATCTTCACTTCTAGCCTTCACTTGAACTTCAGAGGTGCCTTGGCATTTTTTTTTGCTCCACAATCAAAGGCAAGCGAGATACCACTTTATCATACCTTCTTATGAGCATTACAATGTTGCTTATGCTTATGTCTCATGCTACTTATTATTATTATTGTGTTGGAACCTCATCATAGCTTGCATGACTATTGAGTAGACTTAGTTGCATACTCCTTATTATGAATTGTCTAAGTATCTACTCATGTGCTGATAATATATACATCATATGAAGCAAATGTGTTCGTGTAAGTTTCTTTTATCGCACTCAGTTTTCAACTGAATTTCTTAAGGACAAACAATAAGCTAAGCTCGGGGAGAGTTGATACGTCCAAAACGTATCTACTTTCTCGAACACTTTTGCTATTGTTCCTGCTCTAATTTGTGTGATTTGGATACAACTAACACGGACTGACGCAGTTTTTAGCAGAATTGCTTTAGTGTCTAGATTTTGTGCAGAAAATCAACTTTTAGGAAAAATCCAGGAAACTATCGCAAAACTCCTATTTTACCAGAAGACTCAAGGAGCCAGAAGCTGAGACGGAGGAGGGCCACGGGGGGGCCACACCCCCTGGCCGAGCGGGCCAGGCCAGACCATGCATGGGGGAGGTGTGGCCACCTCGGGCACTCCCTCGGTCTCCCTCTTCGCCTACATAGAGCCTTCTGACATAAAAACAGAGGGGGTTTGACATTTTTCCAGATAGAGTTCCGCTGCACCGCCACCACCAGAAACCGCGATTCGGAACCAGAAACTCCGTTCTGGCACCCTGCCGGGACGAGGAATTGGAGGAGATCATCGCCATCATCATCATCATCATCATTATCATCGATGCCTCTCCATCAACCATCCATGTTTCCCCCATCCATGAGTGAGTAAGCCCCCGCTGTAGGTTATGGGGATGGTAGGGATTGGATGAGATCTATCATGTAATCGAATAAGATTGTTAGGGCATGGTGCCTAGTATCTTTATTAGTGTTATTTGACTTTGTTGCGACTTATTGTGCTTAATACTTGTCACTAGGGCCCGAGTGCCATGATCTCAGATCTGAACATGTTATTGATTCATGATGATAGTATTGTTTGTGATCTTATCTGCAAGTTGTTTACACATATCATTGTCCAGAACCAAAGGCCCTGAAGTTATAGAAATTGGGACAGCCGGAGGGGATGGATGTGATATGAGGATCACATGTATTCATGGAGTGTTAATGCTTTGCTCCAGTACTCTATTAAAAGGAGTACCTTAATTGCCAGTAGATTCCCTTGAGGTCCCGCTGCAACGGGTTGGCAGGACAAAAGATGTTGTGCAAGTTCTCATTGCGAGCACGTATGACTATATATGGAACACATGCCTATGATTATTTAGTACTTGGATGCTTTATCTTATTTATCTGTAAATGCCCTAGATCTTGAAGTTACATGAATTGTCTCGTCCATGCAACACCCGTCCATCCATCCCTATGCCTACCGCACTCAAATCCTACTGTTTGCTACTATTGTTGCTACTGCCTTTGTTTTACTGCTGCTCTTACTTTGCTATTTCTACTACAAAACTGTTGCTACTGATAAATTACTATGATAAAGACTATTTCCAGGTGCAGCTGAATTGATAACTCAGTTGTTAAGGCTTATAAGTATTCTTTGGCTCCCCTTGTGTCGAATCAATAAATTGGGTTATACTACCCTCGAAGACTGTTGTGATCCCCTATACTTGTGGGTCATCAAGACTATTTTCTGGCACTGTTGCCGGGGAGCATAGCTTTATTTGCAAGTTCACTTGGATTTATTATTGTTCGTTGCTATCCTTTTCATCATGGGAAAGTCTCATGATGAAAAGTTTCCTATTTTACCATCCACTACAAGAAGAGGTACAATTCTAAACACCTCTACTGCTCTTGATTCACCTTCTGTTATAAGTAAGCTTGTTACACCACCACCACATACACATGCTACACACCCTGCTACTACTGCTGAATCTGAAATTGCTTCTGATGCTCATGATGTTACTTCTACTGTGCTTGATGAGAGTGGTTCATTAGGTCCTTTCCTAGATGCTACAATTGCTAGAACTATATTGGGAAACACTAAAACTCCTAGTGAAGACACTATTACACCTGTTAGATCACCTAAGTCTAGAGAGAGTTATAATATTAATGATGGTTATATTGAAATGACTGATGAATTTATTGAGGAATATCGAAACACACGTGGTGCTAGTGCTATTAGGAGCCTCTTTGAGAAACATACTATTATACCTAAACTATCTCCTGATGCTAAGTTTGCTACTTCTCTCATAAACATTAAAGATAAATATTATGATTTCTATCTTGATTTATCCTATATAAACATTGTTGAGAAAGAACCTTTTTGTGGGACTGAGAATGAAAGGGCCGTGGCACATATGATTGAGCTTTCTACTATGAGTGCCTTATTTTCCGATGATGTTAAGATGCATACCTACTTTGTTGCTAAATTTTTTCTCTTTCTCATTACAAGGAGAAGATAAAGCTTGGTTTAATAGTTTACCTCCTGGATCCATTGATAGCCCTGATTGCTTGATTGCTACTTTCTTTCAGAAATATTTCCCTCCTAGTGCTTGGCATGCTGTTTTGCAGAAACTTTTTGATTTTAAACAGGGAGAAGAGGAGAAATTGCCTAAGTCATGGACAAGGTTCTGTGCCTTGATTCATGCACATCCTGGATGTCCATTACCTAAAAATGAGTTTCTTGATATATATTATAATGGACTAACTGATGAATCTAGGACGTACCTGGATAGTTTTGCTGATTGTGTTTTCAGGAAAAGAACTCCTGAATAAGCTAGAGAATTAATGGCTAAAATAAACAAGAATTATGATGATTGGACTACAACTGAACCAATTAACACCTGAGCCAACTACACCTGAACCAATTGTGCCTGAACCAACTCCAACACCAACACCAAAGAAGAGGGGAGTGATTGAATTAAATGATGAAGTGATGAAAGAAGATAAAAAATGTCTTAAGTGGAAGGGAATTAGATCTGAAGATGTGAAGAATTTACCTCCTATAGAAGAATTATGTAAGCCAATCTCCCACTCATCCACTATTGAGGTACACTCTCTCCAACACTTTGATGAAGGCGATATTCCTTATGGTAAACCTCCTGATCAATGCTTAGAGGAACTTGATACTTTTATTGTTAAGCAAGGTAATTTTAATAAACAAGTTCAGAATCTTTTATTGGAAAACATTAGAGCTATTAATGAGTTGAAAGATATTGTGGAAAGAACTGCTAATGATGTTAAAATGCTTGTTAAACAGTTTCAAATGGTTCAAACTCAAATTGATCAACTAGCTAAAGTACAAAAAGTTATGCTAGTTAATGCTTCTAGAGATAAACATGCTTATAAAATTAGAACTAGGAGTGGTGCTACCACTCAGGATCCCTTATATCCTGAGGGACATCCTCAAAGAATTGAGCAGGATTCTCAACAAGCTGAAAATAGTGGTACTCCTTCTAGGAGAAATAAAAGGAAACATAAGACAGTTGAGGAACCTTCTGAACCTGCTATAGATCCTAATAGTATATCTGTCTCTGATGCTGAAACTGAAAGTGGTAATGATAAAAATGATGCTCCTAATAAGGAATAAATTGAAAAAGAACCCGAGAAGCGCACTAAGAACACTAAGTACACTAAGGAAGATTTTATTGCTAATAAACATGGTAGTGAAAGAGAACCTTGGGTGCAAAAACCAATGCCTTTTACTAATAAGAAACACAAGTCAAAGGAAGAAGAACACTATAACGAGTTTTGTGAGTGAATGAAACCTTTATTTTTGCAAATTCCTTTGACTGATGCTATTAAGTTGCCTCCTTATTCAAAGTATATGAAGGATATTGTCTCTAATAAAAGGAAGATTCCTAATGAGGAAATTTGAACTTTGCTTGCTAATTATTCCTTCAATGGTAAGGTTTCCAAAGAAACTTGGTGATCCAGGTATTCCAACTATTCCTTGCTCTATTAAAAATAATTATGTTAGAACTGCTTTGTGTGATTTGGGAGCTGGATTTAGTGTTATGCCTTTTTCTCTCTACAAGAGATTTCAACTAGAAAATTTGATACCAACTGATATATCTTTGCAAATGGCTGATAAGTCTACTAATATTCCTATTGGTATATGTGAGGATGTTCCTATTCAAGTGGCTCATAATTGCTTGGTATTAACTAATTTTATTGTGCTTGAGATGCCTGAAGATGATAATATGTCTATTATTCTTGGGAGACCTTTTCTTAATACTATAGATGCTGTCATCAATTGTAATCAAGGAAAAGTAACTTTTAATATTAATGATAAAGATCATATTGTCTATTTCCCAAAGAAGATTGATAAGAGCTATGGCCTGTATTCAATTAAAAATATTAGGAGCATCAAAGTTGGAGAAATATATTGTCCCATTCCGCAAGAAATTTTTGAAACTGTTATGATCGGGACTATTGCTATCAAGATTGAGGTAACACAATAATTTTGTGAAATGCAAAATTTTGTTTCATATAAGATTGTTTTGGTAACAAGACTTGATCAACCTTGTTAACAAAGGAATTTTAATGAACAAAATAATGCTTTCACCATGGTTATACTTGCTCACCTTTATTTTTCTCCTTTCCAATCTTTGCTCTTCGTCTTGTTCATCTTAGTTTTGCTAGTTTTTTGATTTTTATATTGTCTTATAACTTCTGTAGTTTTGGTTTTAGTTTGCTTTTTGTGTCTTTCAAAAATCTTTTTTCTGCGAGAATTAATTTTCATAACCTGAAAATTGGCCAAAATAAAGTTTCACGAAAAATTCCAGAAAATTCATTTTAATTGTTTTCATGAAAAAAGGTCAAAGGGGCACCTGGAGTGACCCCGGGGGACCCACCAGGCCAGCACACCCCCTGGTGGCGCGGACAGCCCCAGGGCGCGCCTGGCCCAGGTGTGGTCCACCCCTGGCCCTCCAACTTCACTCCTTCCAACCACTTATTTGTCTCTCCCGAAAAACACCAGAAAATTTCTCAAAGCTCGAGTTCCTGATGTTCTTGCTCCCGAATTTTGATCTCCTTGCTCAGCCCATCTTTGCTGCTGATTTTTGGAGGGATTGCTCTCCGGTATGTGCCTCCTCCGCTTGTCCAATTAGATTTTTGATTGGTGGATTGTATCTTGAGTATTTTGCTACTATGGGTGACAAGTTGTGTGAGCTTGCATGCTTGTTCTATGCTTAGAAATTTCATTTTGATGCATGTTTATCGCTCTAGCAAGTTCCTATAGTAGTTCTCCATCATTTATCAACTTGGAAATCACTTGGCTTGATGTTTGTCTTAAAATTTCAGAAAAGGGCCATGGACAACCATACCTTTGGAGAAGTGTTTGAAAGTGATGCACCTAGGAGGAAAAGGCCTTCGAGATTATCCTCTCGAGTTAGGCCATCATAAAATGAGGATGTTATTACACCGCGCTTTGGCAATGAGGGAGATGAGGGGGATGCGCACCCTTCTACCTTCCCTTGTGAAAGAACATGTGGGCCCCCATGTGTGGTTTTGGTAATAAATGACAATATTTATGGACTAATGTGTGTATTACGTTGCACTTGTAGGATTTGTCCATTGGCATCGCTTGGAGCATGTGTTGGGTTCAAGGTCGATAATATGAAGAACAAGATGTGTTGTGCAAGCTCAAAATGCGCCATCTATAGAAGATCTCATGTTTGATGCTTGCCATCCTGGGTGATCATGGATCGATGATGAGGAATCAAGAAAAGCGTTCCATCTTGAGAAGGTCAAGTTCGTCTACATCGAGCTCAAGTGGAATGCTCAAGGAAAAGGTATAATCTTGATAGGTTTTCCCTTTTTCCGGTCTCATTGGGGAAACCGGGTTTAGGATAGATAACCGTACTATCAAGAGGGGATCTCGAATGAGTAACTCGATCATATCGTTCGGAGAGAGCTCAAACCTTTGCATACTTGCATTATCACATTTGGTTATTATTTGGTCTTATCCATGTGAGGATTTAGATCTTGTGGTAATCTCCATAACAATCTCTTGTTCATCAAAATCGGATCTTTCGTTTGTATCTTGTTGCGATTTTGATCTTGGCGGCTTTTAGGTTTCTCACCAAGTGAGGTATCTCACATTATAGGGTAGCTCATGTCATCCTCTTTCCAACGCAATTGGAATCGGGTCGATCGGAGTTACGAGTCAAAAGTTATAGTCGTTTAAATATCTATCGGTCTTATTTAAAAAGAAAAAGTCTGTTTCTGGGCCGACCGGTACTACCATACTCGGTAACGGCCGCGCCTGGCCCCGCGCTATTATCTTCTGCCTCCCCCGGTAGTTTGGTCTGGCACTACCGGCCCAGCCCGGTAGTACTTCCTGGACGGGCCGGTACTACCGGCCGACCCGGTTGCCAGCTGCTCCCGCGTGGCCCACTTCCTCTATGCGCGCCGCACGTTCCCCGCTCCGGCCCAGTTGCGCGCTGGCTTGCCGCCGCTCGCGCACACGCGCGTGCCACTCTGTCCTCTGCCGCGCGCTAGGCCCGCCCTGCTGCCTACCGCCAATCCCGCATGCATCACGCGCGCAGCCGCCGCCTTTCTTGCGCATCGCCCGCGTTGACTCATGCGCGCCGCCCCAACTTCTCGCGTGCGTGTGCTGGCTCGCTGTGCTGCGCATCCTCTAGCCTGGTTCGCTGTGCCGCGCGTCCTCCAGCCTCGCTCGTTCGCCCGCAGGCCCCACTCTCGCGCGTGTAGGCTCGCGCTGGCGCTGCTGCCGCGTTGACCTCTCGCATGCTGATGCTAGGTTATTTTCGCTGGTTGGGTCCGGTAGTACTGGACCAATCCGGTACTACCGGTCCATTTAGAAAAATTGCCCCAACGGGCAGAATTTGCCTTGACTTTTAAATAGCTTTGCCCGTTGAGTGTTTTGACTGCTTCTTCCTCCTCTAGTTGTCCAAGCTTTTCCCCCATTTTCTCTCACTCTAAAAGCTTGATTAATCTCTTCCCCTCCAATGATTCTTGCCCATATTTGAGTGGAAGAGAGAGGAGATCTAGATCCACGCTTTGACCAAACCAAAACATCTCTTTGTGAGTGTATCTTTGGGATCTAGATTTTGGGGGATTTTGTATCCCTCTTTGTGTTCATCCTCTCTTGTTCCACCAATAGCTTTAGTATATTTATTGGAACTTGAGAGTGAGGGATTGGAGCATCTTTATGGTGTTCTTTCCTCTTGCATTTGGTGCATCGGTTTGAGTTCTCCTCGGAGGATTTGGTGAGTGAAAGTTGAGAAGCTTTTTACTCTTGGGTTCTTGGAACCCTAGACGGTTTGTTGGTGTTGCATGTTGTGGACTTGGTGGAATTTGTTGGGAGCCTCCAATTAAGTTGTGGAGAAGTGCCCCAACCTTGTGAGAGGTTCCAGTTTGCCACCGACAAGTGCATCGATAGTGGAAGTGTGGATCGAAGAGAATAAGGGAGGCCTTTTGTGGCGTAGGTGGTTAGATACCACCCCCTCTCCAAATGAGACGTACTCCATGTTGGGAGGAACTCGGTAAAATATCGTCATCCCCACGTGCCTCGGTTATCTCTATACCCAAGATCTTACTTATGCACTTTACTTTGTGATAGCCTTCGTTCTTGAAGTATATATCTTGCTATCACAT
The DNA here is from genome assembly GCA_910589765.1 of Avena atlantica. NCBI lineage: Eukaryota > Viridiplantae > Streptophyta > Magnoliopsida > Poales > Poaceae > Avena > Avena atlantica. The sequence goes on along the minus strand of OU342738.1, from coordinate 336,166,951 downwards.
AGTTGTTTGTCTTGCTTAGCATAAGTTGTTGGTGCACATAGGTGGACCCTAGATTGTTCTAGATTTTGTTCTTAACAAAGTAAACGTTAGTTTTATTCCACCTTTGTTGAGCCACTCTCGGAAAAGTTTTAATCACTATTCACCCCCTCTAGGCGACATCTGTATCCTTTCACCTTGTTTTACCTTTTTGCAAGCTGCAGGGATTCTTGATGATTTCTTAACTCTTGTTCGAAGGGTTGGTCTAACCGATTATATGTAGGATGAGAGTGAGAAATATTCTTTGATCACCAAAACTTTTGTGGAGAATTTCACTTTCACTAACACCCCTTTCAGGATAAATGTGTCATTCAAATCTATGATAGGCCTATCACCATGACATTGAAAAGATTTTGCAGCATTATAGGTATTGGCATGGCTGGGATGGTGAAGAAGATTCAATGTCGACCCGTTGATTTGTTGGAACTCTACTGTGGAGTAACAAATGATGATGACCGTACAACCCAGCACGGGAAGATAAGAAATATTCAACTCCCAGCTCTTAGATATTTTTCTTATTATCTTGCCACTAGCATTCTTGGTAGGGAGAACACTAGCAATATTTCTAACTATCATTTGGATTTTCTAGCTGCTGCACTTAACAAGGAAACCAGGTATAATCTTGGTTCTCTCATTGCTCGCCACCTAGCTACCTTAGAACTTTTTCTTGATCTGAATGATACAGTACTGGCACCACAGAGGCTCGATCTAGCTGCCATGAAAGCGCATCACTTTGTTACTGCTAGCTCTAGCCTTGTGAGTTTAGTTGTGGCAGACCCGAACCCGACTTTGTTCGAAATCCCTATGATTACAGTGCTAGTCCCTGGATTGAATAGCTATCACCCACAGTTTAAGATGTAATATCAAGATACAAAGGTCATATTACATCGCATGATCAAGAATATAAATACTTATTATAATCTCATAGCCATAGGCTAACTTATTACAAAGCAGCGGAATAAAAGTAAAGTATGGAGTCCTTCATCTTCATGTGCCACAGGCAAGCATGTTGGGTGCAGACTCGTAACCCCTACTCATCAAACATCACTATCACCAAGTAATCCTGCAACATGATAACTTAGAGCCACAAGGGTCAATACATTTGAATTGTATTGGCAAGTTTCACTACTATGTGGAAATAAGTTGGAACCTATCAATACATGTATATTTGGTTAAGTAGAGTTTAGGATCATTTGCATAAAGCAATATGGTTTTATCCTATCTTTTCAAAATAGTTTTGATCTTTCAATAACTCTCTAAACTCCTTGGCAAACTCCAAGTGCTTCTAATCCCTTGTTGACACCATCAAGTTTTACTTAGAGAAATTGGAATGTCGAGATCTTCCATAGCTTCAGGCCTTAGTTGCTCAGAGTTGTCCATAACCGGGGACACGGCTAAGTAATTAAAATTTGATCTTCTGCAGAAGTTGTACACTTTACCCACATGACACAATCTCGTCTTGATGCCACCAGTGGTCGCTGGATAAGTACACACCAAATGGAGTACCGGCAGATCGAGAATGTGACAAAGTCTTTCCATAGAAGTCCTCCCAATACATTATGCTAGCACATCTACCAGACACCAATGTAAGGATATACTTCCAATACATAATTCTAGTTAACCTGAATAGGTACCAATGCAAGGGTCTTCCACTATGTAATTGACTAAGCCAGAGCCCATTTAACATGTGGCTGTACACGGAAGCCACTGTACGAGAAACATGTTCAATATCTAAGTCCCTGGGTGGTTTTCTTCTAGTGCACACATGAAAAAGATAGCCATATATATATGGTTCCCTTCGCTGCCACCTTATCCACAACCGAGTATCCACATTCCACCCAGGTGATTCATTGACTACTTGTTTTATTATATAAAACATATATTTTTCCAACACTTCATATAATCATAACATGGTATTCCACCATGAATATATAGCAGGGCTAAGCATACTACAACTACGATGTTTCCACGAAGGAAGATATAAAGGATATCCTAATAGGGCATATCATATCATAGTAACATAGTAGCCCTATCATGCATACTACAAAAATTCCGCTAAGTGTATTGAAAATAGTAGGACATGTATGATAGTGCCACTTTCCTTAGTAGTTGGTGGTGTTGGTACAGTCTTCACAATAATACACTTGATAATCAACACAATCTATCAAGCAAAACAACCAAGACAAAACAATCACAAGATCAATACTAATGACAACACAAAAATCATGCAAAGTATGCAAACATGCAAGACGACAATTTTTATTGTACAAATTGTTATAACAAGGTTCTGAACATTACTAAGTGATTTATGAACATTTTATATTTTCAAGATTACAAATGCAACCATGTGTGCAATTGAGCAATTAGCAACATTTTCTAACAGTTGGTAAGGCCATTCTCACTAAATAATTTCCACGGTCTTATTTGTACTATAATAAAATTATATTTTGGTCTTACTGTACAGAGGGTTCAATTTACAACCATTTGCAAAAGGATTCACTTAAAAATGATTTACACAACAATTTTTATACTCAAAATACTCCACAAATGATTCTGTATAAAACGTGATTTTAGCAGACTCAAAAATACCGAATTATGGCTCCACTATGTTCTACTCGTTTTTGTGAATCCATAGATATTATTTGCTAAATTTGGATATATAGAACTAAAGATATGATTTTTACAAGTTTCTATGTTCTTATGTCTAAAAAATCCGAAAATAGGAATAGATATGACACTTGGCAGATTCTAATTGGAGGATACCCCTTCGTTTAAGTGATTTATGATGACCTTTAGATGAAGATATAATGGTCCAGAATGGCTCATCGGAAAAGCTCGCCGGAGAAGTTCGCCGGATTTGCGGGCACGGGCTTGGCGTTGTCGTTCCCGTCGCTAAAAACATATCCGGAGTAAAAGAAGATGCGGATGGCGTAGAGGACGTCGAGGCGGTGCTACTGGACGTGATTTAGAGCTTGTTCATCTCCAGCGGTGACGGCAATCCACGGTTGGAGCAACGTGCGACATCGGCGGTGCGACGAACTGCAACCATACGATGAACAATCATGTCCTGGAGGTAGGCAACATCAAGAGTAGTCTTATGGTAGAAGGAATTGACAAGGGACTCACCGAGGGGGACACGATCTAATGATGAACTATGTTTTTAGGCTGTTTTTGGCATGGTCGGTATGTGATCTATAGAGCTCCTCTCGAGAAAGTTTAGGAACAAAAATGATGGAGGAGGAGCAGAGGAAAATGGTGCTCGCTTCGGTTTTCTCTAAGGTGGCCGTGGAGGGAGATCGGGAGACGTATGCCTCTGAGTGACGTTCGGTTCATGAGAATGGTTTGAGAGATTAACACATTTAGGTGGGATGTAAATTGCCTGAATGGAATGACCAATGAATTTTGAGTAACTTCCATGTTCAAGTCGAAGCAAAATAGTCACACAATTGATGAGGAGATAGAGAGAAAGATGTTATATTAGCCATGGCTAATGTTCTAGTTTCTATATGTTCAGGATGAGAAAGATGATAAGTCGATCGGTTTTAATGGGCCAGGATTTAGCCCAACAAGAAAATGAAGGGAAAAAAAAGAAAGACAAGGGAGTTGGGTAGATGGGCCCGGGCTGCTGCTGTTTCTTTTTTTTCTTCAACGTTTTTTTCTATTCTTTTTTGTTTTCTTTTCTAGTTTTCAATTTGTCTCTTCAATTTGATTTAAATTTATACCAAACCTTTTTAAAAAATTTATATAAAATATAAGTTGATAGTTTACTCTAATTAGAATTTTTGGAATATTTTTAATAAAGTATAATTCATTTTTTTAAAAAATTGATTATGATACGTACATCTAATTTTATATTTTCTACTATCTTTTCTTATAAAAACCATATCTTTTGGCTTAGGACTCCAAAATGGTTCAAACCAATTTCCTTAGCTTTATAATTTTATTCTTTATCATAATCACTCATTTAAGAATACTTTTATTTCGTTTTTAGTCATTGCCTTAACTTGACCTTACTTTTCTTCCTGTATTTTTATAAATTCAATATCATTTTATCTGGAGCTTCAAATAGAGTCAAACTAACTTCTATAGCTTTATAATTTTATCCTTTATCTTTTTAGCTCACTTAGGAATTCTTTTGTTTATTTTAAATTTGGAATATATCCAAAGTCTCATGTTGTTAAGTGGTCAATTCAATTTTGAGAAGAAAGTTATTTCTGTTAGTTTTAAAATGCAACCATGCATGCTTCATGATTTTGAGGTTTTGAGAACATGCATACAACTTCTCAAACAAAATTGTTTTATTTAACTTTTATTTTGAAGGAGTTATATTAAATAGTCAAAAAGTTTTTGTTCCCTCTGATTTTCCAAGACTTAGTTTTTCATTTTGTTCAAGTTTTTCCACATTTCAAAATTTGCAAAATTTTGGGATGTGACAGACTACCACCCTTAAAAGGAATCTCGTCCCGAGATTCGAGAAGGCTAGAAAGAATAGGTTGGGTTTTATAATAACTTGGGTGCTACCATCCTTAAAAGAAAATTTTGTAGGGTTTCATTGATGGTTCAATTGACGTTGGGTTCAATAATTGACATCCAAACATGGGATCCTCATATGACTGAACTGAGTTAGCTAAATCTTACCATCCACATCATCTAATTCTTCAAGGGTTCCATACATGTTGATGTGGTTCACATGTGCTTTCTGGGTCACATTAGAATTGCTCCCAACACTCTTCTTATTCTTCTTCTTCTTCTTCTCAGGATAGTCTGATGCATAGTGTCCAAGTTGCTTACAATTATAGCACTGCAACTGGCTAATGTCCTTCCTAGGATTGCTATGCTGGTTCTGACCAAGGTTATCTCCATTGTTAGTACTATTATCATTGTTATTACCACTTCCATTGTTGTTGTGGTGATTCTTGTGATGATGATGAGTGTGTCCATTTCCTTCATGCTGATGTGGTCCAGAATCTCCATTGATCTTTTTGAATGAACGCATCTTTTGTGATGATCCCGAGTGGTACTTGTCAAAGCTATGCTTCCTCTTTCTGTTCTCAACTTGCTTCATCTTTCTCTCTAAAATTGTAGCTTTGTCACATAGTGATTGATAAGTTGGAAATAAGCAACCGATAACTGCATGAACATTTCAGCATTTAGTCCATCTAGGAACTTTTCCTTCCTCTTAGCATTTGTGTCAGTATCATCTAGAGCATAAGGTGAAAGATTGTTGAATTCCTCAA